>JAUZTG010000049.1:0-13925 GCA_030734395.1 Sarocladium kiliense
TTCCTCCCGAATAGTAATACTTCTTTGAGGATGTTGTATAAAGCATATCGCCTTTGTCCTACGCTGGCGTCGCGCGCTGATCCTCTATCTCCCTGAACTCAAACATCAATCCGGGGTGGTATTTGAATAATACGAGGGCGGATCCTTATTCTACCTTAAACTCCTGGGCTGTGAAGATCGTCCAAGGCATGGCTATGACGTCCTCTGAAGGAGGCCTATTCCTTGATCAAGTTGTCTGGACTACCCTCCCTAAAGAGCAGCGGCTGGAGCCAATGAGGGTGGCTAGCAAGTCTTCCGAAGGGCTGCCAAGAGTCCTCGACAGCAAAATGGCATGGTCTGGCAAGCAATTTCAGTCTGCTAGAGATTATGCCTTGTTTCTCGTCGACAAGGACATGGATGATTTGGAGCACGAACTCTTTTGCTTTAAAGGTCTGGAAATTCCAGACTTGGACGCGCCTGGACCGTGACAAGTTAACGAAGCCGCAGCCCTTAGCCTCGATGGCACACTCGTATCTCGAAACAACTTCCCACTGCCGGAGCTGGGACCTAAGTTGGAGGTGCTGCGCCGTGAGCTCCACGACGGCAAAAGGATTTGGTTGCGTCCGCGGCCTGAACCTCGACAGATACTCGGTGGAAGATCAGACCGTCATGCAACTTGGATTGCAGCAAGAAGGAATAAGATCCTTCGCTCTGCGTGGGTTGTAAAAAAGGAGATGGGCAGTGGGCACCAGCCAGCGCTCTTCAGGCTCGGGCTTGATCGGCGTGTGCAGCTCGGGCCCTTTGAGACCGTCCGGAGAGTCATCTCATTTAACTTGGCAAACTGTCAGCAAGTTGCGGGCAGCCTTGGCTGCTGCAGATGCGATCTCTTGTCCGCTGGGGTAGGTGAAAGGACGCCGTGCGCTAAGCTCATGGGTAAGCGACGATGGCCTGTCTATCAGACCAGAAACGAGGCCAGTCTGCTGCGCAGCCGAGCCGGCAGACTGGCGAATCGATCTGATGACTGCTCTTGCGTCATGCTGGTCTGCGACGGACAAAAGCGTAGCTGTAGCCCGGGCGGGGGTCAATGTGTTGAGCAGGCCCCCCTTCATATTGTGGTTGTCATAGATGCACTCCTGGCCCCTCTTCACAGAGAACCCACACGATGGTTTTCCCTGATCGCATTATTCTTACTCTGCGGCCTTGCGCATCAGCATCAAGTCATCGAATTGACCAGCAATGCAATTCACTTGTGCCGCGGAAGGGTCGATAATTGCGAGTTCTAAATCCATCATCGCACTCGACGTCATTTCCTCCGGGTTATTATGATGTCGCCCAAGCACCATCATCTCTCGCATAATTCGTCCCGCTTCATCGGGATTAATGGCGTCACGCTTCAAAGACAAGCTCAGCAGACCCTTCATAACCCCCCACGCTTGACGATAGCTGCCGTACAAATCCTCCAGCCCGGCCAAACAAATCCTTAGGTAAAACTGCGATTCTGATTGTTCTGTCTCCTCTGCAGCTAGAAGCACGGCATTGCCGACGTAGATGAGAACTGTCTGTGAGAGAATGGAGCAGCTAGCCGTTGGAAAGGACATTCGGAAAGCGAGGAGTAGGCGCTTCAGCTGATTAACTGAGGCAGCGTAGATGGCTCGGGGAAAGATGCGTCGGGTCTCGAAAGAGTTCATCCCGAACGGTTCATCCGACCTATGCGAAACCTCTCGGAACATGTCGACTACGATGACGTGGAAATAAATGCTGCATTCCTTTAGTATTGATTTTCTTCCAATGAACAATTGGTAAAATACTGCATCATAGCAACCGCATGGTTGCTCTGGTCATGTCGGACAAGGGAAACCGGTAATGAGCTCGCCCAGCTCAAGAGCCGCAAGAAGATCGCTTGTACTTCAGCAAGAAAGTCCGAATAAGTTGTAGCGGCTCGCTGTCGTGCCTGACGGACGTGATAGCTGAGCATCCACAGCTCACAGGACTCTTTGAAGACTTGAGTATGAAGCCTAGGTTCCTCACGCATGACACTCTCCGTGGGTGGCCCAATGTCATGAGTCCCTGGCATCGGTATTATCGGCGGCGCTCGTATCTCATTCAGCCGATAACGAAAGTTGTAAAGCCTGCCATTGTGGTTTAGCTGTCACAAGTAAGCCGATCGGCAGATCTTGCAGGTACTTACGAAACCCAATTATAAACACCCCAGGCGGTATACGAAGCACTTCTTCGCCAGTCTCGCTCATTTCCCAACCAGGTGCTCGCTGTCTCGTTCCCATAGGAACAGCCGAAAAGCCCCATATTCGTGCCAATAGTAACTCCTTTCTGGAGATATTCCAAACCGAGACTATCGTCACCAGAACTAATCGCGGCTAAGCACAGAAACTGCAGAGCAGAAACTGCTGTTAATGTGACTAGCTGTGGTCCGTCGCAGATCAAACTCTGCGCTTCTAAAAAGAACTCTTTGCCCAGCTCAGAGGCTTCAGGGATGATTGCGGAATATGATTGCTGTAATGTATTAGCTGTTTTTCTTATATTCGCCCGACTGTAAGCCAGCAAGAATGCGGTGGCTTACGCATATCCAGCTGAACAAACTGTTGACCAGAAGTTTCGAACAGAAGTAGGGCTTGTTGAGGGTAAGATCCTCGATAAAGAGGTCAAGGTCAAACATAGGAAGGACCTGGTAGTCGGTTTTAATGTAGTGGGACAGCATGCGGGCAGCAAGGTCATTGTCAATGCGCACCTTGGTCCAGTGGTGGATCTTAAGACCGAGAAGTACGTCGTTCAACAGGGGCGTTGGAGGAAAGTATCGAACACTAACATCGCTTGACAAGTGATTTGGAGAGGACGGATCTGGAGGAGAATAGTTCGAAGAGGAGCTATGAGATATTAGCCCAACACGCCTCTGCTTATCAAAGAGACTTTGTTTCTATATCGAGCTGGCCAAGGGCACGTGGGAGCACCTCGCCAATATGCTAACCACACAAACAGCGTGACGACCATCCCTAACTTGGAAATCTGATCACTAACCTGGAGGGCCCTTGTCGCGTTATGAGGATTCTAGAGGGTCGTAGGAGGGACTCGAGAGGGAGAGATGTAATCTCGAGGGGGAATAGCAGCGGGTACGCGATGGGATATCGCACCATGAGCTCAAACTCAAACTCGCTTCGACTCGGAGACAGGTAGCTCCACAGTACGCCAGCAAGTGAGGGGCAGATTGTCAAGGACTCTTCTACATCGTTCGTACGGATATTCTCAAGTAGTCGGTCGGCTTCTGCAGAGGGTAAGCTACGCAGCCTCTGCAATGTCAATGCATCTCGGGCATTCTGGCCCTCAATCAAAGCTCGCTCAGAGTAGTGGCAAAAGATCCCAGCTTTAAGGCATGAAGAACAGGACGGCTTTCTGCCCCCACACTGCATAAAGGTCCGTTAGCGACAATGTTGAGCAAGAAAGAACGCATGGTCACGGGGAGGGGCTAATATGGATAGGCTCACGCGGATCTTCCTCCGCCTGCATTCGTCACAAGCGACAGCGACACTAGTTCGACGGCGCTTAGGTACCGGCAGTACAGTGCTGGGAGGCGGAGAGTTGGTGTCTGCGGAACTTGTGGGCCTTGCAGCCTCTATTCGCACATAGCGATGGTTCATGCTGAATGAATGTGTGGGGAGGAGCATAAGATTGCCAGCCCGAGCTTGAATCTGTTGAGTTATGTTGCCAGAGCTCTCAGCCGGATTTCAGCCCCACAGAGTTGTTACATCATGATAGGAAATATGCACTGACCTCCTCTAGGTCTGCCTCTCCGCAGTAATGCTTGTTGGGATGTGGCGGCACCAAAATGTGTCCACGTGATGGCTACCCTGCAGCCCACATACGCAGTGTGTTACAAACGTAACTACACCTTCCTTTGTCATCATACTTTCATGGCGCCCTGCTGTTAAGAAAGTAACCCTATCCTACATACATTCGCCTAACAATTGCATCACGAAACGTCCAATCCACGCTCCGCGTAGCCTCTGGCCGCGGCGATGGCAGCCGCCACGCCGGGCTCCCAAGCATTTTCAGAAGGCCTCACTACGGCTATGTCTCTCCCTACGTCCAGAAGGCCGACGCGATCGGCGACCAGACTCTCGGCAAGATCGACGAGGGCTTCCCTGTCGTGAAGAAGCCCACTGCCGGCCTCTACAAGGACACCCGCGAGCTCCTCTTCTTCCCTTACAACAAGGCCATCGAGGGTCGCGACCACGTCTACGGTGTGTACTCAGCTGAGTACAAGAAGAACGAGCAGGCTGGCGTCGTTGGCTACGGCCGCGTTGCCGTCGCCACGGCTTTCGTCGTTAGCAACGAGACTCTGAGCTGGCTCAGCAGCTTCCTGTCCGCCAAGAAGCAGCAGGCGAATCAGGTCGTCAACGAGAAGACCAACCAGTAGATGAGGTTGACACCTGATGCTGGGCGGTCCGGCGAGGCAGCCCAGCATAAGCCAGACGAAATGTCCGATGGGACTACGGAATGATGTATAACCCCCTTCTTAACTATTTCTTCCCTCAAAGTCTTTACGTCCTGAAACACCTTCTATGACTACTGTGTCTGCTCCCTCCCTGGTGGACGCCGGCGAAGCGGCAGACGTGCGAGAAGCGCAGCATGGATGCTGACGGTTGGCCGGACCTACGATGCTGTGTTGAGAAGAGTGAAATCATTGAGCACTACGGGGATGCACGATTTCCGATGCAGCTTGAGATGTTTGCTGAACAGGTGATTGGAAGCGGGCCTGGAAGGCAGGACGGAACCACCATGATGCAAATAATGGCTAGTATAGAGGCGGGAGGGGGGTATCGTCGTTACTAGATGTCTCCCAGGTTGCCAAGGCGTAGGTCTTCATGACGATATTTACCCGTCATAATTTGGTGTATTTTTGTATCTGTGATGTCTCTGAACTACTGCTTCTAAACAAGGCAGAGCCTTGTTCCTCAATGATACGAAGCCAAGCGCCCGCTCAGAGCAAGCAGTCGGACACATGCCATTAATTGAAGGACCCGCAGTAACATGCGAATCAAGCATTGTACGAAGGTACGTGGTACCCTAATGCATCCAAGCAAGTCCCCACCCACCCTTATGGAATCTCCATGGGGGTTCGTTCGGATAGCGGAGGTCAGCCAACGGTAACCGCCAGATGGGGTCCGATGGGCCCGGCGGGTCCAAGCCGATACATCAGTTTAGTTACGGGTTGTCAGAAAATGTGGACTGGAGGCATATCGTAGTGTTGACGTCAATTTGTGACGGTTCGCAAAGAAACTTGCACTGCGCCAGAATATCGCACCTAATGTGTCTACGCCAAAGGTTCGTCGTACTGTCTCCCGCCTCCTCACGTCGCTGGCCGCTGCCTCCTGTTCTCGTGTTTTTTTCCTGCTTCTACACCCTCCCTCCCTTCTCTGCCACGCCCTGCCACCCCCCTTGTTCTGGCCTCGTGCTTTCCCTGCCGGACCTTTCTCTTCACACCACTCTTCGGTCGCATCGTCGCTATTTTCCCCTCGTCATCCTCCTCCAGTTCATTCCAACATCGCGCCTCGCAGAGAGCACTGTTGACACTTTTTATTCCACTACTGCAGTGGGCAGTCCTCGATTTCTCCTGTCGACACGCATTCACGATCATCTGCCTCCCCCCCCCGTATCGTCTCGCCGAGCCGCGGCAGCATCCGCTGGTACATAAATGAGACTCGGGTACCATGACGACAGCCACGATCCTCCAGCCGACTAGTCACCATCCCGCAGCGCGCGCTTCTGTCTATCCGACGCCAGCTGCTCCAGTCTCCAATATGATATCCTCGGAGCCTGGCAAATCAGGCCGCGCACCAGGCGCTGCCGATGTGAAGGACCTGCCTTTCCGTCAATCGTTGCCCTCGATTTCAAACGCCCTCAAGGTCGCCGAGCCCAGGCAATTCCAGCTTCCAGCGCCGCCATCGATGCAGCCAACTTCTAGCTTCACTTCGCCTTTCACCTCTGGTCATCGAGGTTCCTACCCAGATGGCGACAAGCACGGTTCGCCCCACACGATTCACCACTCCTTCCCACCTCGTCAAGAACTTTCCAACGCCTACGCCGACTCGCCACGATCGTCCTTCCATGGTCGACCGGGTCTGCCAGCAGTGCCAGACAGGCGCCCAAGTCCGCCTCTGCGGCCTGACTTACCACCTCACCACTTGACCGAGGCTCAAAGAGCACACGACCCTCACCATCCACTCAACAACGGCGCATATGCCCATCCCCCACCGCCTGCGCCGCCACATCCTGCTGGACCATACGCTCATGGTCCTCTACATCCAGGACAGGTTCCTTTGCCTGGCCATCCGATATCACCACATCGCGCCGGCCCGCCTGGCCCTCATCCATATGACCCCAGCGGCCCACCCTCTCCTCACCCTGATGATGCGAACCGTGCTCGTTATGACACTGGGCGACATTTCGAGACTTGGGAATATCCTACGGCTCTGGCACGCGTGAGTTCACCGAATGACCCGTCCCTTGCTCGTCAGGCGCTAACATGGAGATAGGTGGCACAATCCGCACGGACTGTTTTCAACTTTGCAGAAGCTTACCATAGGATTGCCTCCGAACAGTCGCGTAGTCCGCTGATGCCCGAGCGATTGACAACCGACCACGAGATTGCCGAGATGCTTAGTAGAACCGACCTCGTCAAGCGATCATTGGAACAGGTCCGAGAACACGTGCACCAATGCGCTCAGTCCGAACGCATTCGCGATTCGGCCAAGCAACCAAAGGACCCATACGACGATGACGATGACGATGTTGCTATGTACAGCGAACACATGAAAGCGCCGCAGTATACAATGCGTGAAACCAAGAAGCGGAGAGGAGTGAGTCTTGCATGAAATGCGCCAATATGGATTTGAAGCTCATCGTTTCACAGCGTGCTGCCCCCCCCGGGCGATGTCACAGCTGTAAGAGAATCGATACGCCCGAATGGAGGCGAGGTCCAAATGGTGCACGGACTCTCTGCAACGCCTGCGGTCTTCATTACGCCAAACTGGAAAAGAAACGACAACTTGAGGCGCGCCAGATCCGACCCAAGCACGACGAAAGACCATGATCGTTCACTGCGCTGGATCAATCATTTCCCCACCGGGTCTTGTCTCGTTTCTTCCACCGTTTCCGGCGCGGAGACGCATTTCGGAATGAGACCATATGGTTGCAGCCACGCGACGAGGTCGAAGCAAATACCAACCACTGGAATGCATGACTCGCTCAGCTGAATTCTCTATGACTCGACACTTGACCAACACTATTTTCAACGCTACTACACTACTACAACTCCTACAACAACAACAACTACTACTACTATTACTATTACTACTACTAGCACTACTCAACTCTTACAATGTGGCGGGTTCAAACCCCCCTGTCGGCCTTCGGCCAAGAGGCGACAAGATGAAGACCGGCACCTGGAAAGTCAAATAAGCAGGATCGTGGAAGGAAAAGAACTGGCCGGGGAACTCCAACTTGCTACCAACGCTTTTGGCATCGCAACAACTTCCCCGAGAGAGCCGGAGATTTTCGACATGTGCATGGCGCCTGATGGCTTTTTAGCGACAGCATTAGTTTCAACCCAGGCGCCCGATCTCTAGGTTTCACTCTGCTTCTATCCGAGGGGGGCACAAGGTTCTGCTTCCCCGTCACCCTGATGTAAGGCTGAAGTTCCTTGATATCACGATGCTCGCTGTCGATATGGGCGCATTAGAGATCCCTCAGGATCATGTCGATGCCGGGAAATTCTTTCCTCGACGCCCGATCCGACCCGACTTTTGGATCTCGTCCTTCGTGACGGCCAAGTTCTCCGGACACATGCTCCGGCTCGGGCTTCTCATCGGGAAAAGCGAGAGGCCCGAAGGTTGACAATCGTCCAGCTGGCAATAGGCCTCGAGCATATCAGGCCGGGCGGACCATGGTCGTACTCCTCCACCAGCTTGAGGCTTGGAACACTCTGTTGCTGATCTACAAGTTGAGTCTCTCAAAGCGCAAGACGGTTGCCTTTCTTCAACTTAAGCACCCTCTGCTTAACCGAGAGCAGCTTCTTCAACGTTGGGCGTCAGCTTCGAGACTAATCCGGTGCAAGTACGGTCTGGCCAGTCGGTCGTAGTCCTTGATCGAGATGATGTCCTCTTCGATGCTGACCTCGATCTTCCGCTCCTTCGCGAGGGTCCTCAAGAAGCCGACGGCTTGCACGGCAGAGTAATGCCACCTCGACATCACCCTGAGGTCCGAGATGTCCTGGCCGAGCTCGTCCAGGACGTGGTGACTTACACCGCTGACCGTCACCATGTCCGTGTCCGAGTCGGAGCCAAGCGCCGGAGCGGCGATGATCCGCTTCTCCAGGTGCGAAATGGCCGAGGCCATTGCGATGAAGGGAACGAACACGGGTGCCCTATCCAAGGTGTGTAGCTGCGAATAGGACTTGAGCAGGCCTTGAATGGCGTCGGCTGCCTGGTGGCAGATGCGTGCTGGCGATAGCTTGGCTCCGACGAGCTGCAGGTCGAGAAACGGGTGGAAGAGGTGGATGATGGCGAAGTGGTAGCACATACTCGAGCCCATGTCAGTTCCCGCCCTTTATTGTACCTTAATGATCAAAAACCTAAAAACCTACTGGGATACCAGCACGGAGGGGGTGGAGTTCAAGCCTAGCCGCAGTGCCTCTGGCATCTGATCATACCAGCTCAGATATTGTGTATATATGTTCAGTACGGCCGTGGGTGTAAGGTCGCCCACCGGCGAGTACAAGGTATACAGCGCCTTGTAAATCCTGTCGGCAAGCTCACAGAGACAACTGTAAGTTGATCTGATGTTGGACGTTTGCTGGTTCGGATGCGGCTGTGGCAAGACTAACAAAGTTGGTCAAACGTTCACAGACTTCGGGTCTGAGGTAACATACTCTCCCCCGTATAAGGCAGCCAAGGAGACTGCTCAGCGCTAAAGGGTACGGAAGGTGTAGGAGGGCGAGGTGAAGAGAAAGGATACTGCGGTAGCGAGCCAGAAGCAAGAGACAGCAGGCTTGGCCCATGATTTAGCAGTTATCAGCGAAGGGCTGGTTGTGGAGGGTGGTCCTGGAACTCACGAATCCAACGAGAACGCCCCCCAGAAAGTCAAAGTCTGCACGTAGTGCAGATCCCAATCACCCTCGTCAACTTTGCGGTGCAGTCCCATGTCAATGGCGAGCCGTATACTCTGAGCAGAATAGTAGCGTCCCTCGACGTCTCGTCCACGGTTGATCTCCCGCTGGCCATGATACCCAACGCCTGAACCGTGCTTAAGGAGCGACGATCCACTTCCTCGCCCAGGAGCCTCACGCTCTCCTCGAAGAAGCGGTCGCCGTGTGCGTTGACGTCAGTGAGTTTGCTCTGCAAGTTAGTTTGCTCGTCCCAGCAGCTGCCCAGGGCAAGCATGGCGTTCACGAGCAACGGCGAGCAGAATCGATGGTTACCCTGGTGGAAATCGTTCATGAAGTGCTCCCGGCTGAGGGAAGTAAACAGCGGGTGCTCCCAGGAAAAATACAGAGCCATAAGATGGCGGATCAGAATAGGATCACTGGTGAGGTTGGTCCATTTCTCCCGTGCAGCTGCCGTGGCTGGAGCCCCAAGTGGCCACAGAGTTTCCTTCAGGCCCGTGAATGCCGTCTTGTCTTCTAGTATGTATTCGGGTTTATTGGTTCTGGATCGCTGTTGAATTTCATGGCCGAATTCCGCCAGGGGCTGACCGTGGCTGCCCACATCCGCAGCGCCCGACCTGGTTCCGCCCCAAACTCTCTCGCCTCCAAAGCCAGCCCTGCGATGTGCGAGGTCGGAAACGGTGGGCAGAGCGCTCTCGCTCGAAGTGTTGTTTGTGTTGTTTGAGTTGCGAGCCTCCTTGACCCACGACAAGATGGTCCCTGGAGAGTGACCGGTGTGCAAAAGACCCAGAACCTGGTCGGATATCCCTGGCTCAGCCACGACAGCCAGGAGCTCGTCGAAAGACTTTTGTCGATCGCGTAAATTTTGGAGCTCTGCGTGCAAGTCCTCTTTCGATTGGCGCAGCGTGGTATCGTAGACGCATTCGATGTTTTCTTGGGTTTGGCAGCGTCGACATGGTTGCTGACCGTCACACTGTAGGGCACTACGCGTTGAGCACTCTGGACATTGTGAACGCGTATATTACGCACCTTGGCACGCTTCTTGCGACATTCTCTGCAGGCTTGGAACGTGGTCACTCGATGAGCTTTAGCGGGAGGCGGAGTTGATTGTTCTGGCGCGGAGTGCTCTTGACTCTTGCCAGCAGATTTGTGGCTGTGCGGAGGCACCATCGTGGATCTCCTGTGCTGCCACCCCTCAGAGGCTCAGAAAGAGACTGTCAATATTAGATAGAGAGCGTAGCATTCGAAACAGTGAATCGGTACTCGGCCGTGGTGCCTGGTGGCTGGCAGGAGGAGAGGAATCGATGCTGGTATTTGATGAATAAACCACGCAAAGCGCTTACTCGAAACGATCAACTAAAACGTCCCAGATGGTGGTAGTAACTTATGGGGCATTGAGAGGTAAGTGTTTTCATTGTGGGTTATGCGTATATGCTATAGACGGATGCCATCAGACCTACTAGCATGGCACCCTCCTCGCGTCCTGCTCTCACTGCAAGCCACGTACCAACACGGTGAGACTTGGAGCAAGTTCATCTTAATGCTATTTTTCAAGCCCTTTGTCGTGCCATCATGGCTACTCGCCAACTGCGCCGTCCCTCTGAGCACCCACGAGTGGGCGTCTTCTTATCTCAGCGTCGTAGCCTGCCTACATCCCTTCCCCGCCATGTGTGACCCCTTTCGTGCGACTAAGGGCAGAACCTTGATGGAATTCCAATGCGTGCATTATGCCTTCACACAACAAGGCACCATTGAAGAACACGTCTCTCGAACCTTAACATTAATCGCACCTCCCAGGACTATTTCCATCATCACGAGCGATGATGGAAACCCTTGGTGATCCCTTGACTGACTTGTCTTGATTTCCTACTCCACCACTTCGTCAGCGGCTATGCCCGGTAAGCGGAGTTTGGCCGACCGCCGAAGCGCTCAAACGTTGATCCGAGCGCCCCACTTCGCTAAAAGTCAAAACATTCAACCAGCTGTCTCCAACTCTTCCGCTTCTGCTCTTCAACCTCTATCAACCCTTGGCGGCCACCTCGTGTAGATTCGCGGTTCGTACTAATTCAATCTATGTTCAAGGCTCCATCAAGGCGCGCTGCCCCTGTGCCAGTTCTTCGTACCTATAGTCTCCCCTTGGTGCTCAGCTTTGACTGTCTTGCGGCGCGATCCTGAATTGCCCAAGGATCTCGGTCTGTTCCATGAATTTGATGGCTTTAATTTGAAAATGGGAGAGTGAACTCTTGGAGACGGAACGATGATAAGAAATAGCCATGGCTCGTAAGGTTTGGGCACCTGTAAAGTCGGGACACCGCAATGCTGGTCTTCCACGGCCAGGAGCTCGCCAACCTGCAGCCGATAGCACCCCTCATCCAACTATTTATCGCCTCATGTGATGAGCCTTCTCCAATCCGGGTCGCCTGGCTCCTTATTGTAGCTCGGGTCCTCCCGCACTGTCGCCTCGTCAGTGGAATGTATGTATCCTGACTGCCGCCTTTTGAACCCTGAATGTTCAAAGAATGCAGACCGGCGTGGCTCAATCTTCGTTCTTCCATCCCAAGTCCATTGGTAGTAAGCTCTAACCAGTAGACTCCCCTCTGTTCATTATCTTAGCCATTGCCTTCGACTGACAAGCTGTCACTACCATTGTCTGCCTTAACCACTTGCCCCTCTCCAAATGCGTACCCAGCGGGAATTAGACTTCGCGCGCGCGCACCCCCTCTTTGATCTCCGCATGCGCCCTCTGCCCTGCAACTGCACTGGCAAGAAGGCATTTCGCCACTTTCGCCAGCTCGCCATCACGGGTGGCTCTAGCTGGCTCGATCCTCGGGCCTCTTCTTTGCCCCGTAAATCGAGCCCCTCCCACGCCGTTCGTCGACCCTGCAAACCACCGTAAACCGATCCCGAATATCTCCTGATGCCATCGTCTTCCGGAGGACCATGAACGCCTCGCTGGCCAAATTAAAGGGCAGAGACACCACGACGACGGATACCATCATCACGTTCTCATTGGCAGCCGGTGCCACCCCAGCAGCCGTTTCGTCAAATACCGCCATCGTATCGAGTTCTCCGACCACTTCCGTCATCTCTCCTGTTCCTGCTTCGCACTCATCCGGCTCGCTTGTGGTAGCTACAGTACGCAGTGGAAGCGCCAGCACTGGCACGGGTAGTGTCTCACGAGCTCGGCGTCGCAAGCACAGACAAGTCAGTATCAGCAGCAGCTGTGAAAGTGCAAGTCCGGCCCACGAATCGCCACGCATCGTCTTTGGCCCCGACACGTTATCAAGACTTCCCGCGGAGCTGGGCCGGCTTCAACTTTCAAAGCCTCTCGTTGTGTCAAGCCCATCGCGAATCGCACTCGCGCGCCGCATCCAGGCTCTGCTTCCGAATCTCGAGTCACGGATTCTGGACTCAGCTGTGGTCAACGTCCCTGCCCGGATCGTTGATGATGCTGTAGCGCGGATTACTGGGCACGATGTGGTCATCAGTGTGGGCGCAGGATCGGCCATCGGGCTTGCAAAGGCGGTCAGCATTCGAGAGCGAATCCCTTACATCTGTATCCCAACAACATACAGTGGCTCCGAGATGTCACCCCTACTCGGGGCTGATGGTCGTAAGAGGGGCGACAAGGGCTCCAAAGTCATACCCACAGTCATCATCTACGATGAAGAGTTGACGGGTATGAGCCTTGCGCCAAAGAAGATTGCAGCCCCGAGCGCTGCCTCATCAACAGCTGCAAACCGGCGCTCATCACACGAAGACGACGAATCCTGGAGCTATATAAACCTCCCTGGAATCTATACATCAAGACCCTAAGCAACGACAACTTCCAACAAGAATATTTTATTACATGTACCGTTCACAAATGGAATACCTCGGCAAACGAAAGTTCTCCTTTTCATGGGTAAGGAATACGAGCCAGGATGAGCAGATGGTCTTCCATCGAGTTCACTTCCTGTTAGCGCAGCATAGTGCAAAGCCGTGAGGCCCTGCTGGCATCTTCCCACTTCCCGGGGTAGCTGCGGATCGTCATTCGACGCACACTGGTCGGTCGCAAGCCACACCCTCCCTTTCACCGTGGTGTCGACCGACACTCATTGCTGCACCATGTGCGAGGAGGAGCTTCACGATCTCGAAATGGCCTCGAGCTGAAGCTGAGCAAATGCTGCTAGCAAGGGGAGCGGATGTGAATGCCCAGGGAGAAGGGCTCGGCAACGCTCTGCAGGCTGCCTCAGCACTTGCCCAAACCAATGCCGTCCGGCCAGCTGGCCTTTGCTTCGCTCGGAATGGCAAGGTTTTTCCTTGAGCACGACGCGGACGCGAATGCAGTCTCCGAGAACGGCGCTGTTGCGCACTCCTGGGTCGAACGGGGGATGCGGATCGCCCTGAATGGCACGCTGGTTGGACGTTTTCGCAAGACAGTGGAGGGATTCGAGCGCTTGGCCTGCGAATTGGTGGTGCAGCGACATCTCCTTCAGATTATTTAGCCCTTGCCTAACCGCAAACACGACACTAGCTGGCTCCTCTGGTGGCTTCGACGCTGTTGATGTGCGCTCGTGCTCCATTGACCCTGTCTTGTATACATACTGTCACAACAATTAGCTCCATTTATAGAACTCTCAGGACGGCGACAGAACGTACTGCGTGAAGAGAACGGCCGGGGTAAAATTAACGCCAAGCCTGAGCGCCTCTGGTATGTGGTCGTACCAATTGAGATACTTTATATATATGCTGCGAAGGTCTCGGCTCGTCGTGGCTACGACTGGTGAAT
>JAUZTG010000005.1:0-29108 GCA_030734395.1 Sarocladium kiliense
ACTCGGCGCAAACAATGGCAAACAACCTTGGCTTCACTCTTACTCCGGATTCGATGGCAACGTTCAGAGACGCCACATGGCCCATGATCATCATGACCTTCCTCGCTTTTGCTGGCAACACTTACTATCCGGTGTTTCTGCGCCTCATTCTCTGGATATCGTCCCTCCTAGTCCCTCAAAGGTCGACGACGCACGAGTCACTGCAGTTTCTCTTGGACCACCCTCGGCGATGCTACACGTTGCTTTTCCCGAGTCGCCCAACATGGATCCTCTTTGGCATCGTGTTCCTCTTGAATTTCATTGACGTTATTTTGATCATCACCCTGGACCTAGATAATGCAGCTGTCAACGACTTGCCAATGGGTCCACGAATCCTATCAGCCCTCTTCCAGGCAGCATCAGCTCGGCATACGGGCACATCCACACTCAACCTTGCGGCAGTCAATCCAGCCGTTCAGTTCAGCCTCCTGACGATGATGTATATTGCCATCTTCCCGATCGCGATCAGCATTCGAGCCTCCAACACAGACGAAGAGCGGACATTAGGCATCTGGTCGAGGGAGGGGACGCTGAATGAGCAGAGCAGCATGTCATATGTCATGGCCCATGTTCGAAACCAGCTGACATTCGACCTCTGGTATATATTCCTCGGGACCTTTCTGATCAGCATAATCGAGGCCGAGCGTATCATGGACCTCAACGAACCGGTAAGTTACATACCTTAGCCATCACCGGCACACGTTTTTCTTCGAGTCCAAACCTAAACGACGCGTACTTGTCACAGTCATTCTCTCTTTTCCCGGTGCTATTCGAGGTCACCTCAGCATAGTGAGTAAACGAACACCCGCTTGATTGAGCAAGTGCAGTGTTGACCATAGCCACAGCGGTAATGTTGGTTTGTCGCTTGGTGGTCCATTCGGATATGTATCGATGTCTGGCCACTACAAGCCGTTGAGCAAATTTGTTATCTGTGCCATGATGATCAGAGGGCGGCATCGCGGCCTGCCGTATGCGCTCGATCGAGCAATCAACTTGCCCGTAGATACGGCGAACCTGTCAGCGAGCGTGTCGGAGCCACAAGAGGAGCGAGTGAAGGGTGACTGAGCCTTCTTCCTGATGCTGGACAAGATACATAGAACATGCGGCTGTTACCAGATCGAACGATAACATCTGTCACGATGGGAACAGGAGAAAAAGGAGCTTCGTTTGTACAGTGCGATGCTTCGTGATAGAAGCATAACCTAAAGTATGGTAGCATACAATACCTTTCTTACCTTGCCTGGTCTTAAATAGAGTCGTGTGATTCGTGAACGTTACAAGCACGCCTTTAAAGCACAGTGCGAATTCACAAGCAATAAGAGATACCTGGTTGATGCAAGTAGCAATACTAAACGCTAAACCTGCTCGGTAATCCTAATTCGCTTTGACAAAGAGGACAGCGCTTTGCAGACTGTTCAAGCCATTGCTTTAAGCAAGAACTGTGGAAGACGTGACAACATGTTGTCTCACGCACGATGTCCTTGGCTGAAAACCCTTCTAGACAAATACTGCAGGTTGCTTCCTCTTCTGAGAACCCAAGCAGACAACTTCCTAGGCTGCCTGACCTAGGCACCGGTCCAATTAGTAGACAATTATCTTTGTAACGTTCCTTTTCGTCCTTTTGATGTCCCATAACATCTGGTGTGGTCTCTTCGTTGACGGTAGGAAGAGGGGAGAGACGAGTGTGAGCTTGAGGTGGCATCTTGACTGCATGCTCAGAGGTGGACGCCCTTTGGACACGAGCACGATCGACTAGGCTCTGGTATAACAGCTCCGGGGCAACAATATCAAGCCCCTCGCAGCTCATGACATCTGTGCAGGTATTTTGTGGCTGCTGCGTAGCTCGCAGAGCACACAGACGCATAACCGCAGCCGCATCTAGATGTCTCCTGGTGGCACTGTTTCTTCGCTGGCGTTGGTCTGCCTGTCGCCGTAACCAGAATTTGTATAACTTGAAGCTGTAGGGAATGGTCCCGTTAGCAACAGCACCCTGAGGAGGCCCAGGGTCCAGACATTAGTCGGGAACTTACGCAGTCGGAATGATTATTAGGGTAGCGACAACACAGGCCACGAGAATGCCTACGCTTCGAGTATGTTCTCGTTGCGATCGTCTATCCCTGAGACCGTTTTCCGACTCTAGGGCGGACATTGGCGGATACAAAGATTGGTGGTGTTCGGTATTTCTGACAGGCTGGAAGGTAAGCAAAGACTGGGAAGTGTTCAAAGCAACTTCAGAGAGGAGGGTCTATGAGAGGGTAGAAGATGATCGAGAGGCACGAGGTTGCTGAATTGACTGAGTGGCCAGACTCAGCTGCTTGTGGACTTGTAACCCGGGAAGAGTAGGTAAGGAGTCGCACGTGCTCCGTTTTGCTCTCTCGTTCTAGTAACAACGGTAGACGTTGGAAGTGTAGTCTTTGTTCTGCCTTCAATAAGGTAATTGGCAGCATAGAGGCGTGTGCGAAGGATCTGCATAACGGGGTGGGCTTGACACTGTGGCGTCTGAGTGAGAGGCAAAATGCCTCCTATGCCCACGTCCAAGACACCCGCTGACATCTGAGTCGCGAGACCTGGTGTGAGCTCCAAGCAATCACAATAGTCGGTTTAACATTTCTGGGCGCTTTCTTGGCCCATCCGTTCGGCATCTATAAGGCTCCGATAAAGTTGCGGACTCCGTCTAAGCGGCCGCTTGTGATTGGCTGTAAGTGAAGAGGGTATGTCAAACTGCGCCTGCGACGACAAGCTCTGACAAGAGGTAGCCTTCTATCTTCTGCCACGCTACATGCTACCACTGAGTGGCGACGGGTATGGGGCGGGATATAGCGGGTTCTGAAGGTGCCTGCCATGGTGGTGAAGAGGGCTGTGCTGTGGCTCTTTGCTGCAGGTGCAGCAGTTGCAGTTGGATACGCAGGCCGGAAATTTGGTTCCGAAAACGTGACTTTAAGGTTTTAGTGTTAAGCCATTAAATCTGGTCGGTAGCGTGTCGTCCCGTGGTGGGCATTGGTCCCGATACTCGATTACTGCCAGCCAGTTCACCTTATCGGATTGTTTCGTCACAGGCTGCAAGGAGCCCCATCGCCCCCGCAGATCTCTTGCTTGACGGGCTGTCTGGGCAAAACGGAGCACGGCAGCGGCCTTGTCGACCCAAGCGTCTGACGCGGGCTCCGTCTCTGAACATAAAACATCTCGGTGCGATCCTGCCATACATTCCTCCTGCCTGCTTCCTTCAGCCCACGAAACAACATTTTCTCCAATTCGCCTAACCCTTTCCTCGTATCATCCCTGGAGTTTCGTGCACGTCGCGTCACATCAGAAGGCGACGAACTGGCGACATGGAGAACCACATCTCCGGCCAGGGCAATACGGAGCTCACAAAGCCCGCCCACGCACTCCAGATCGACGACATCGTCGCTCAACTCGAGAGCGATGTCGATAGCGGCTTGTCCAAGTCCGAGGCCATCAGCAGACACAGCCAATATGGCCCCAACGAGCTGGACGATGGACCTGGTGTCCAGCCAATCAAGATCCTGATCAGGCAGGTTGCCAACGCCATGATGCTGGTCCTTATCCTCGCCATGGCCGTCTCTTTCGGAATCGAGTCCTGGATCGAGGGTGGAGTTGTTACCGCCATCATCATCTTGAACATTGTTGTCGGCTTTTTACAGGAGTATCAGGCTGAGAAGACCATGGACTCGCTGCGTTCTCTTTCTTCGCCCACCGCAAACGTCATTCGTGAAGGCTCCTCCGTCAATATCCCTTCTGCTGAAATCACTATCGGCGACATTGTCGAGCTCAAGGTCGGAGACACGGTTCCTGCCGATATTAGGTACCTTTCCACCTCCATCGAAGCCGTACTCACCCGCTTACCCAAAGTAGAATTATTGAGAGTATCAATTTTGAAACCGACGAGGCTCTTCTGACGGGGGAGTCGCTGCCCGTTGCTAAGGATGAGCGGGCCGTCTTCGACGAGGATACTGGCCCCGGCGACCGTCTCAATGTTGCCTACAGTTCTTCCAGTGTTACCAAGGGAAGGGCAACTGGCATCGTTTACGCTATTGGCATGCGCACAGTTTGTTGGCCTCTTGTTTTCCCATCCATGTTCCCCGCTGATAATTGGTAGGAAATTGGTTCTATTGCAGCTGCTCTGCGACAAAACAATTCGAAGAGGAGACCTGTCAAGCGCAAGGAGGATGGAACCGCCAGCCCTGCGCGACATGCACAGGCATGGACTCTGACTCTGACTGACGCTGTCGGGCGCTTCCTGGGTGTGAACATCGGCACACCCCTGCAACGCAAGCTCTCGAAGCTGGCTATGCTCCTCTTCGGCATTGCCATTGTCTGTGCCATCATCGTCCTCTCAGCCAATGACTGGTCGAGCAACACCCAGGTCATCATCTACGCTGTGGCTACTGGTCTCTCTATGATTCCAGCATCTCTCATTGTCGTCTTGACAATCACGATGGCTGTCGGTACCAAAAGGATGGTCAAGCGTAACGTTATCGTCCGCAATTTGAAGTCGCTCGAGGCCCTCGGTGCCGTGACTGATATCTGCTCTGACAAGACGGGAACTCTCACCCAAGGTCGAATGGTCACCAAGAAGTGCTGGATCCCCACTCGTGGCACGTACTCCGTTGGATCTTCGAACGAGCCCTTCAACCCCACTGAAGGCGACCTCATGTTCAGCACCACCCCACCGTCTAAGCAGAGCACTGAGAAGGCAGAGGAGGGCGATGTCAAGCAATCTTCGGAGCTTTTAGAGGGAAACACCGAGCTTGAAGATTTCCTCAAAATTGCCTCCCTGGCCAACATCGCCAAGGTACTGAAAAACCACGATGGAGAGTGGAAGGCTCACGGTGATCCCACGGAGATTGCCATTCAGGTCTTTGCCTGCCGCTTTGGTTACGATCGCCAGAAGTTCCTCGACCCTCATGCGCCCAAGGTCACTGAGGTCGGCGAGTACGGATTCGACTCTGACGTGAAGAAGATGTCGGTCATTATCGAGGACAACGAGACCAAGAAGCAAATGATCTACACCAAGGGAGCTGTCGAACGTGTTCTTGAATCTTGCCAATATGTCAAGTGGGATAGCGACACGGTCGTCGATCTGACCGACGAGATCCGGGACGAGATCCTCGCGAACATGGAGGCCCTTGCTTCGCAAGGTCTTCGTGTTCTCGCCCTCGCTAGCCGCGTTTACGACCCCTCAAGTGGCCGTCGTGCCTCTCGGGAGGGACCTGTCCCCCGTGAACAAATCGAACGCGATCTCATTTTCCGGGGTCTGATTGGCCTTTACGATCCCCCTCGCCCAGAGTCTGCGGATGCTGTGAGACACTGTCACCGGGCAGGCATTAAGGTGCATATGCTGACTGGTGACCACCCCGGCACTGCTCGAGCCATCGCAGCGCAGGTCGGAATTCTCCCATCCGACACCAAGCTTCTTTCCCAACGAGCTATGGAAAGCATGGTCATGACAGCGAAGGAGTTTGACAAGCTTTCTGATGACGAGATCGACCGCCTGCCTGCCCTGCCTCTGGTTATTGCTCGATGCGCCCCTAACACGAAAGTCCGCATGATCGACGCGCTACGCAGGCGCAATGCTTTCATGGCTATGACGGGTGACGGTGTGAACGATTCGCCTTCCCTCAAAATTTCTGACGTTGGCATCGCTATGGGACAAAACGGCTCTGATGTTGCGAAGGACGCCTCTGATATCGTTTTAACCGACGATAACTTCGCCTCTATCCTCAGCGCTATTGAAGAGGGTCGCCGCATGTTCGACAATATCCAGAAGTTCATTCTTCACGTTTTGGCTGAGAACATTGCCCAAGCCTGTACTCTACTCATTGGTCTCGCGTTCAAGGACTCTTCTGGCTTGTCCGTTTTCCCTTTGGCCCCGGTGCAGGTTATGTGGGTCATCATGATCACATCCGGCATGCCTGACATGGGTCTGGGTCTCGAGATCGCCGCACCAGATATTCTGGAACGACCACCAATGGATCTCAAGGCTGGGGTGTTCACATGGGAAGTCTGCGTTGATATGCTGGCTTATGGTTTGTGGATGTCATCTCTGTGTCTCTCGTCCTTCCTGTTGGTCGTATATGGGTTCGGCGATGGCAACCTGGGGAGCGAGTGCAATGAACGCTACTCCAGTGAGTGTGACACGGTATACCGGGCTCGGACAACAACGTTCGTCAGTCTTACATGGTTTGCTCTCTTCCTTGCTTGGGAGATGATCAACCCACGACGCAGCTTCTTCCGCATGCAGCCTGGGAGCAAGAAGTACTTCACACAGTGGTGCTACGACGTGTGGCGGAACAAATTCCTGTTCTGGGCCGTCATTGCGGGCTTTGTCACTATTTTCCCTACCATCTACATACCTGTGATTAACCACGACGTGTTCAAGCACGCTCCGATCACCTGGGAATGGGGTATCGTGTTCGTGGAGGCAACGCTATTCTTTGCTGGATGTGAGACGTGGAAGTGGGCGAAGAGGATATTTTTCCGACGCCGAGACCGTAGGCTGGGCATAACGGCGGAGGATCTGGAAAAGAAGGCGTTCTCTGAGTTTGAGACTGACAGCCAGGATGAGGCCGCGGATGGAAAGAAGCAAGGCTGAAAGAGGTATGTATTGCAATGTTGGCGTGCCCCACGCGAGAAATAGATTGAATAGATGATAGTTTGAATGACTGTTCGCGAATGTAACCCTCACGGCAATGTGTCTTTTGATGGACATGCATTCGTCCAAGATATGTCCCCCAGAGTCGAACTACCTAGCCCACGCGCTTGGCTTTTCCCCAGGAAGCTTCCAACTCGACCTTTATGGTTTTGCGGATGATCGATTTTGTTGTTCCCTTGAGGACCCTGAGTGTATCCGGCTCTAGTTCTTCCAGGCTGTTCTCCGATGCTTCCTTGGCTGCGCGGTCAGCTGCTTTGTTGCCAGCCGCTCCGACATAAGCCGGGAATCCATTAGAATCCGACCTCCGATTGAGCCTGCGTAGCTGATGGAGCTCTCGGATTGCTTCCACGATGTGTACTGTCCGGATCGGGTCTTAGGGCTTTTAATAGCTTGGATGGTGGCCTGCGAGGGCATATTTAACGATAGCCTACAATATACTGAAAGGGTGTTTTCACAGCTGGGACATGAGATCCATAGCATTTCTTTCCTGTATTCAGGTTTGATGATGACGGTGACAGCGCCGGCATGGGTAAACCTCATGTCGACGCCCTTCACGCTGACCTAGCTCAGCCCTCTGCTCATCCCTAAACTAAACCGAGCAATGGTTATCGTGCACGTACGATTCTGGGAGTTCCTTCTAGGATAGGTCTCTCCCCAAGCCAGCCATCAGATTGAGCTCGCCTTTGGAGAATAGACTCGCACCAGGATGGTTACAGGGCGTCATGGCTAGGTGCCGAACTAGCTGTTTCAGCCGCCGTGCAAAGTCGTATTTCGCGACCCCATTCAGAGTTCAACACCTGGGAGGCAGTGATGCGTCGTGAAGCCGTAGGGTCCAAGATGCAATAAACTACGTTTCGGCACCGAGCCTGAGTGATGCATCAGCCAGTGGCTCAACCTGATGGCGTGATTGGGAGTGAGGACGGATTTTAGACAGAAACTTACACGATGTAACGCCTCAATGGGTTCATAACCCTCCTCCTTCCGCCGATCTTCGAGGTACCGGGAGTAGTATTCATTCTTACGGTCAGCGACGTCCCAAAGGAACCGGCCGGTTCGCATGACCATATAAATGATGCCGCAAGCCCAGATGTCGACGCCGCGGGCGTCGAACTCCTTGTTAGCGTATGCCTCGGGAGCGACATATGGCATGGAACCGCGGGGACCAGACACCATGGTAACGTCCGACTCCCAGGCGAGGCGGAAGCAATGGCTGTGGCCAAAGTCGCTGATCTTAACCACGCCGTGCGGTGTGAGCAGCAAGTTCTCCGGTTTGAGGTCGAGGTGCGCCACGCCCATGTCGTGCATGTACTCAATCCCGCGCATCATCTGCTTGAAGAAGCAGTCAGCCTCCTGAACCTGCAGTTTGCCTGCAGAACGGATGAGCGAGTACAAGTCGCCACCATCGCAGAACTCCATCACACCGCAGTAGGAACCTTTCTCGCATGGGAGGACATCGATTGTGCGGACTATGTTAGGGTGACGCAGGGCACCCGCGATGCAAAACTCGGCAATCAGCCGCTTGCGATGGCCCATTTCCGTTTCTTTGCGCCGTCTGCGGAGTTGCTTGACCGCATACAGCTTCTCGCCCGCCCCATCCTCCATCTTCTTGTGCGAAACACGAACGGTACCGAACGCACCGTGGCCAACCACCTCATGGCACCAGCCGTACTTCTGAGCCAGCGCCGCAGACGAACTGGTGCTCTCTATGAGACCGAGAAAATTCTTCCATACTCTGGATAGCCTCCCATGGCGACGGGAGGAGACGAGATGGTGCGCGTGATTTCCACTAGCCCCTGGATTCACAGCAAAACGCTGGAGAGTCTGCATTGCTGGGCTCACAGCTAGTGGGCATAGTGGTTCAGCCTTTTGCAGAACCAGCTCTGTATGAGCACGCGGTTTTATATACGTGCCGAACTCCGCACGATGACCCTGCAGTCGCATGTCGCTGGGGGACATATCGTTGGTGAATTGCCCACTGTACAGGCGCTAGCTTCGGTGTGCCTCCTTACTTTTCTGGCGCATAATCGGGCACTTGGCATTCCAGGATGATGGACTACGACGTCACCTATGACACCACGGTATAACGGAGCACAAGCTCTACGAAAGGCGCGAAAATACTAGCACAAGGGGTTAGAGGGCCTCTCGATCCTGCCTCCCAAGGCCAAGCGCGTGGTTAATAGATGCCATTGCGCAACTTTGCCGATGTGTCTAGCAAGTGAGAAATCGTCTTTTAGGTGGTGTGAGCTACAACAAAGACGATTACGTATGCCAGCATGGTATGATGCCACAGCTGCAAGGTCCTCTATTACAGTAACTCCCCACGCCCAGCCTGTCAACAAGATCATACAGACGCTTGCCCCGCTCCAGATCGCTTGGCACTCACCACTCGGGTCCTCTCTCAACCCAATCACCGGTAGCCGCTTAGACGGGGTTCCTCTATCTGCCTTTGGAGACTGTGGCAACCACTAACATAAAAAAGGCTACTTCGTCGGTCTCCACGTTATCGGAGTCATCTGCCTTGTACCTTGGATTCTGCGTGCCTCTTCCAAGTACACAGACTATCTCAATGAAGAAGGCTAGAATATAGTTTGGTGGTAGGTCCATTGCACCTACCCAGACGCTGCTTCACTCTACTCAATGCTATGCACCAGGGCTTTCTATTCCGTACAGACCATGGCAAATAACCGCGGCTTCACCCTGACACCGGATTCTATGGTCCAATTCCCCGATGCCACCTTCCCCATGCTCATCATGACGTTCTTAGCGTATGCTGGGTACAACTTCTACCCAATCTTGCTACGCGGCGTCATCTGGGCGGCATACAAGGTGGTTCCCAGGAATTCGGCCCTTCGGCAGCCTCTCTGCTTCCTACTTCAGCACCCTCGGCGTTGCTGCATGCTTGTATTTCCCAACCGTCCACCCTGGATCCTCTTTGGCTTTCTATTTGCTCTCAACTTCATTGATGCGCTCCTGCTCATCGTTCTGGATCTTGATAATCCCTCTGTTACTGACTTGCCACTCGGCCAACGCATCCTGGCTGCTGTCTTCCAAGCCGCTTCATCGCGTCACACGGGAACATCCACTTTCAACCTCTCACATTCGACACTATACGCTGACATTCGTAGGCTCATTGTTCGATTTCTGGGTTCTCAAACCACAAGGGAATCAGCAATGGCGTGGTTGTACGATGACGAGATTGATCGGGGCGGACTGCACAGATGTCTATGGTGTCAAGCAGCTAATGGACTGGATCAATGAAACCCACCGATGGGGCCCTCCAGCGCATGCTCCTAGCTGTCAGAGAGATATCAAGGCTGTTTTTGAAACTCGGAGGCCGGAGGGTTACCGCAACGCCATAATTGTTGTTACTTGTCGACGGCAATTCTCCGTCGACAGTGGTTTCACGTGGAACCAAACAAACTCAATTATGTGTGTATGAAGCTGAGATTATTTATGAGACAAAGTATGGTGGACTGCTTACAGCTCGTTCTCAGCCACATGTTTCCACATAGTCACAGTCGCGCCCTGTGACCCAGAACTCCCGCCGGCATGAAAGTCGACGCCGGCCTCGCGCCCCTCGTAGCTTGATGGCCACTCTTCCACTTCAGTATGTTCCTCCATCGCAATTTCCAGGTCCGTCATCATCTTCTTCGGTGCTTTGTCGTCTAAAAGCTCCGTCTTCGCCTTCCGCTTCCGCGTCCGTCGTGGGCTTGTGGCCTGCCGAAGGATCGCACCCGGAACAGATCCTCCTCGGTGGACCTCCTTCGCATGTCCAAGCTCATGGCCATCTGGTGCCGGTCCAGAAAAGAGCATGTAACACATCATGTCAGTATTTGCTCGTAAAGTCATCTGGCACCGGACTTATTAATACCATACTCTGCCATAGCATCGTCAATTTCTTCGAGCATCTGGCGGTGAGCTTCATTCATATCGCTCCTGCTACATCCAAGAAAGGGACAATTATTTTTGTCAGAATCAAACTTGTCCAACTTCTCCTCCAACATAGACAGTCGGTCCTGTTTGAGCAGGAGAAGCTGTACACGTAGAAGAGTGAATCGGCGAACGATGTGATTTGAAGGATGGGAAGCTACAAGCGCGGAGAATCGAGGATAGCCTGCTGGGTAGTCTTCGACTGTATAGGTTTAGCAATGCCATGCTGCCATCTCGACATTGTTGTTCTTACTTGGGCTGGCTGCTGTCTTGTACGAACTGCCAAAAGCGCTCAACAAAGTAAGCAGCGGGTTTAGCCATGATCTCCACATGATTGAGGGCGCCGGCGTGAGATGGACAGGTGCTCCCTGTTCGATGTCGACCTCGCTCGACGTCATTTGGGCCTACTGCGACTTTGGCGGAAAATATCCGAAAATGGTTTCGAGAGGAATCTGGATCGACAGAGTCAAAGGTCGTCGCTGAGCACACTTCAAGGATGGCGAAGCGTAAGTCAGCCTGGCAGGCAGACTCAATATAATACAAGGATAGAGGTCACGCCTCGTTGTACTCGGCGCCGGCATGTGCTTGCCAATATAACCCCGCTCGGATCACAAACTGCAAGTTTTTAGCCGCCTGCCAATCATTCGCATAACAATCACCCCTCTCAATTGTACTACTCTGGGACATTCTCAATACTCAGCAACAGTAACATCCGCCCCTACGTCGCGAGCCACCCTTCGTGCCGAGCCAAAATGCTTAGATTGAACACTGAGGAACTAGTCCTCCGTGTTGGACTCTGGTCTCTAGCTATTTCTTAGATACTGACGTGGTGCTCCTTGGATCACTTTGGATCACCTTGCTTGGCGGAACGATCCTCTGGATCACGTGACTGGCCACGTGACTCCTTCCTTGCTCCTGGCCCCCACATGCGTAGCTTTGTCCGTGATGTCGTATGCTGAGCGGCCCATCCTGTAGGCCCGCGTTAGTTACGTTTGTAACACACAGTGCGATTTCAGAGATACGGTTTTCGGCGGCCAATACATGGGCGCCCGGCCGCCCATTTAATATCGCGCGCCGGGCGCCTTTTTCTGACTAAGCACACTCCGAACGCTGGACACCAACTCGGCTTGGAGGAACATGACACACACCTTTGTTGGTTATTACTTAAATATTCAACATTGAAAGACAAATGCAAGAAATGACAGCAACTCACAAAAAAGAAAAGAAAAGAAAAGAAAAGAGACTAAGTCCTGACGATGATACAATCTTCAATCGAGTCACTGTCTGCGTACAAGGCCTGTTGCTCCTCGCAGTCCTGCTCAGCGCTCCTCCAGATGTCTTCCATACCCTTTCGCCTGTTTGCTAGGGGGTTACCACCCATCTCTTTGGCAACTCGGGCCTCTATGCGAGCGTCTTCCGCCTCATTCCAGTCCAAGTATGCCATCATCTCTTCTTTGGTCCATTCTCTGCTGCTAGCTCCCCTGCCACAGCGCCTGCCCATCTGTTTATAGTCAATGCACCACTCATAGCTCTTCTTATCATATCTGAGGGGAAGCCCCATGGCTCTGCGATATTGTTGGTTGGTCTTGAGGGCACCGACCGGCTGTGCTGCATACCAAGAACTCCTGGCTGTGGTATATCTCTGATACACTGCCTGGGGCGAGTCATACCTCAGCGGTGACTGTCTAGCGTCTTCGCCGGACGTGACTATCTCCTCAGGAACTGCTTGACTGGCCTCAGAGGCAAGCCCCACCATGGGCTCTACTGGGACTGCCTGGCGGCTCATCGAGGTGTCTCTCGCCACATCTGCCGGTAGCATCTCAGGGATCGGCTCGTGTGTCGTATGCAGTGACGGAACCGGGCCCGATGAAGAAGCTGTCTGGACAATCAAATCCTTGAACCTCAATGGGCAGCTCTTGGAAGTCATGATGTGGCCAACTTGGTGACATCCACTGCATGTGCTGGGCACTCTCTTCCGGATTTCCACCAGCTCAAACGCGGAGGGCTCGCGTCTCGTGCTCGTCTTGGGCTGACCTGGTCTCCGGAGGATATGGCTCTGGACTCGCCTTGGTTCTAGGACCGGTCGTGGCTGGGCTGCATCTCGCTTGAGGTACCAGTGAGGGTGGAAATGCTCCAGAGCAAGAGCCTTCCCTTCTTCTCCAAGCCTCTCCAGTGCGTGAGAGCATGGCAGCCCCTGTGAGGCAGTAAAGATCTGGCTGCACGGAGCTCTCTCCGGCCGCTGGAGCAACTGGCGCTGTTCTTGCACCTTACGCAGAGCATGGTGTGAGACCCAGCCTCGTACTGCCTCAAACAGCACGCCTGAGACATCGAGAGGGGCCCGCAGCTGTTGAGAGACGCGAATATGTTTGAGTTCCTTCAGCTGGTTGGCGATGGCGTGCTTTAGTGCCTGCCAAACGTCAAAGAGGTCGAAGTTGGACTTCTTAATGTGCGATTTGATCAATGAATGAATGCCCTCCGCCCTGAAGAATGCAGCTCAGCCTTCGTCCCAAAGTATCGAGTCGGTAGCCCACCTGCCTCGAGGTGGCCACGTTGTCGAAGTGCAGATAAGTGTTCACCCACGCCTTGACAATCATTTCTTTGTATGGTTCGAGCCAGTATGTCTTGACGTAGCCCACAGCATCAAGGTAATTGACGCCATACTCAGCTTCGAACTGTGTTAGCCGTTCCTTAAACACCTTCTCGTCAGATGAGGCCACGATCGAGTGCCAAGATGCGTAGAATGCCTCCCATAGCTGGACTTCTGTTTGCGCGTCTTTGGAACTATTTTTCGCCACAAAAATCGGCCGACAATGCTGAAGAACAGCCTTATTGACATGCCAGAGGCACAGAAGTGTTTTGGAGGTGGGGAAACTAGCCGTCGCGGCATTCATGGCAGCTAGACACCGGTCAGTCAAAACGACGGAGGGCAGGCCGCATTGGTACAATGACCTGAGGTGTTCCAACGCCCATAAGTAGTCCTCTTCCGATTCACCTGAGAGAAAGGCAAATGCAATGCAAAAAGAACGTTGGCATGAGTCCACCCCCACCATATCAAGAAGGGGCATATCATGCTTGTTCGTCTTGTAGGTGCAGTCTAGCAACAAGACGTCGGGGTTGCTTTGTAGGTACGCTACGGAGTCCGGATGGGCGAAGAAAATGGCCGTCAGTCGATTATTTGTGTCTATTTGAGTCTGGCATATGAAACCCTCGGCAGACAATTGGGCGATCAGAGCCTGGATGCTGCTCTGACCTTGACGCAAGTCTCTCCTAGCTGCTGCGATCTGGTTGTATATATCTTGTTGAGTGGCGAGAGTGTCCGAGTGGTTCTGCAGGTAGGTCCTAATATCCTTTGGCGCTGTGCCAGACGATGCGAGGTGAGCAATGGTCGTGGCATCTCGGTCCTGCAGACGACGGTGCGCCGGATGCGCACACGGATCCTCGCTCGGTGGGTGATTATGCGATGCGCAGTCCTTGTCAGGCCGATGGCTTAGAACCCACGTGAGTCCATCTAAGGACTGCTTGGCTAATACTGAAAATTTGCAGCCAGTTCGTCGGCTGGAGGTACGGCGCGTTCGGTCGACTGATGCATTTGGTGGGGGCTTGTTGCGGTCACACGCGTAGACCACTTTGATCCGGCCATTGGCGGTCCTAGTTGACTTGCCAGTGGTAAAGGCATAACCACGAGGCTTTGCCCAGGTATTAATGGCAGCAAGCAGTGACTCGCGTGACTCGTACACACCTTCCGGTGGCAGCGCATCACCAACAAAGGTGTGTGTCATGTTCCTCCAAGCCGAGTTGGTGTCCAGCGTTCGGAGTGTGCTTAGTCAGAAAAAGGCGCCCGGCGCGCGATATTAAATGGGCGGCCGGGCGCCCATGTATTGGCCGCCAACTACTTCTTCAAGATTAGTCATGCGTCTCCTTCACTCTGCCGCTAGCCCAATCCGTCGACTTGTCGATTTGGATGTACCTATTGGCATAGCGACAAGGCATTGAGCACCCTTCTGCATCAACCACAGGGCTGTAAAAAGGTGCCCGAGGCTGAGTAGAAGGCAACGGGATTGAATGCTATCGATTTAGGTTGATTTTGGCATTGCTGAGGGCTTGACGGTGTGCTTCCGGCGGGAGTGCGCTAGAACTGCTTCGCAGCAGCCTCACTTGCTCTATACCATCACGCCACGCGCCTGGATTAATTTCAGTTGAGATGTGCCCGGGGGCTGCAGAAATGATCTGATGATAGAACTTACACGGAAACAAGGCATTTTACTTGTTTGTGGCGGAATAAGGCTGGATCGCAGACCAAGTACCTGGATTTTGGCTCGGCACGGAGGGTGGCTCGCCACGCAGGGACCGATGTTAACTTAAGCTTTTGTTCATAAGCCCACGTGACACACATGGAGGTCCTGCAACACTGCATTGTAACACAGAACGTAGCTGTACATGGTGAGAATACCCAGGTGTACGCGGATGTGCCTTTCGGAATGCCTCTTGGTGCGGGTGCAGGCCGAGGTCATCGTCGAGGATAAAGATTGGCCGTCGGAGGATGCTTCGAAGGATGGCTACGTGGAGGTCAAAGTGCGAGAGGTGAACAGTCTAGTTCGGACCAGGGGCTGCCGGCGGGGTTTACTCAAGCAGTACCTAGATGGCGACCTGCGGAACTGCAAGGCTCTTGAGGCTGTGCTTTGTGACAACTGTGAGCAGGAGAACCTGACATGGAAGAGCGAGCTTTCGTCGCAAGGGCTCATTATGTCCCAGAGGTACGCGATGAAAGCAGCTCGGGCCTATCAGCAATTGGAGGGTGGTCTGTAGGAGGTGGACGAGCTAGGTAAGCTCGGTTGCCGCGTCTGCTGGATGTTCAGAGGTGCAGAGGAGGCGAGACATCGGTGGGACAGCTGCACCGAAGCCGATGAATGCCTACCTTCCGCAGCTGCATGCTGTTCCACGGTAAGGTCGACTATAGGAAGGACAGACAGGCTCGGTTCCTCAGCTGCTTCCACTGTCACGTAAGCCAAAGACTCTGCAGGGAAGACCCCTTGCGCCAGGGCGTCAACAAGCATTCCCGAGGGCGGTCCGCGATGAGGCGGATTACATGCTGTGGCTCGGCGAATCGACCAAATTTGGAGGTTCACCTTGCCTCAGGCAGCTCGACTCGCAGCGTGACTGCTGGCTGAACTTGGGTAATGAGTGACATGTTTCTTGATGCTCGTGCAAAGCTGCACAACCAGACTAAACCCACGACCACATATGGACTCAATTGAGCAGGCCCTTTAAACGCTTGCGTCTCGTTCAGATTATGCGAAAGCCGCCGACAGTAGATACCAGTCCAATTCCGACCCTTTCTCACGACGGCTTATGATAATAAACTTACAGTGGCATGGGAATACTGTACTACTGTACTTGACTGTATTATGCGTCATATTCTATCTTTTGTAACGATCGATCGTGACTACGCTGACAACAGATGCAAGCATCAAAGTGCAGGGTAGCACTCTAGCCCGTGGACCAGCCTTGATCCCGATGAACTTTACAGGCTGTTCTTTCCAGCGTGAACAGCAATGTAGAAGGTAGGAATATTTAATATATATATATATGTAACCCTAATATAATAAAAACGGAAGCTATATAGAAAGATCATAATCCCCATCAAGGCGGGGGCGGAGGCGGTGGCATTGGAGGGCGACGCTGCTGTGGTCCTCGAGGCAAGGACAAAGGCGACGATGAAGGGGGTTGCACGAAGGTGGGGAGTTTCTCGCCCTTGGTCGGGTTGCCCGGTGTCCTTTGCCCTGCTCGCCTCATTGCCACCATGCAGAGTGTTGCGGAAAATGCGAAAGCAAGCCACTGGAGCACCTGGAGGATGGAGCCGACCTTGATATGCAGCGAACGAGTGTCTGGCTTCGCAGTGGCGAACTGGAGTGCGTTGCCAGTCTGCATGATGGATGTTGCGCTAATGGCGGAGAGAGCAACAGACAGCAGTAGCACCTTCTCAGACCATCCCTGCTCAATAAAACGCCAACACCGTCCTTGTCCCTTGCTGATCCGTGTCCCAAGCCGAGCAGCGAAAAGCAGGATGCTGATGACGAAGAGCACACCAGCAAAGGCCTGCATACAGAAAAATATACTCCGCTGCAGCTGAAGAGCGGTCTCGAGGGTGCTGATGCTAGGGATCGAGGATCCCCCGTCTCTCTGGCGATACTGGGATACCAAGGCCGCGTGCAGCGACTGGGGAGTTGTCGAGTATGGGGTAGCCGCGCAGGCGCGACTGCTGTTACCGGCCATGCAGACCCCTGCGGCGTTCAGGGTCAGTAACACATAGATAAATGGGCAGCTTCTTTAACCCATACAAGGGTTACACATGGACGGGGTCGTCTCACCGAAGTAGCCGATGCGAAGTTCTGCTGCAGTTGAGCCACGGATGGCCACGAGGAATATGCTTGACAGTCCGGGGCTATCAGATACACATCCTGTCAGGGACAGAGCTGGTATCTGTGGTTAGTTTGTGTAATATACTAGGGCCATCGGCCTTGCGTGAATAGAATACTCACTGTAAAACACGAGGCCGGCAATCGGAAACGTAGAGATGATGAGTAGATCCAACACGCGGAGCTCTTGAGCGCATCTGTCAGTAGATGTTTCTGAACATATAATATCAGAAGACTTACGCATTTCGGGCAGAAACAACTAACGCATGTACCTAGTGCCTGCATGCAAAGGTGGTCATGTGTAGGCATAAGATGAACAGCCTCTGCGAGATGACCTATATGACAGATCAGGGCAAGTTTCTGCCGAAGATCGATAGCGAGCACTGAAGGTGTTTTTTCATGAGCTATCTCATTAGCATCGTCTCACCGCTACATTCATGCAGAGCACTTTAAATATACGTCTTCTCATAGCCCTCAGCAGATGCCTCAGAACGGATTCCTCTCATCCTGCATCCATGCATCTGTGTACAAAGCAACGAATTATCGTCAAAGGCGCTTAACAAACTTGTGACCCTGCATAGCCGCGCGAGTATATTCTATATATGTCTCAGGAGGTAGACGTTGGTGCAACCAGAGGCTGATCCTTTGGCCGCGACCAGTGTATCTCTGCTCCTCAGCCCTACTTTCGTTCAACCTGCTGACTTGAAACATTTCTAGCCCAGCGCTTTGCTACTGCAGCCGAGGTGGCCAACAGCAGCAACAAGGTTCAGGTTGTGCAGCGTTGTTGGGTCACGGGATACGCCTTATCTGGGCCGGGAGAAGGATCTCTAGGAGGCCAGACCACCGAACCATGCCGGGTTTATTGGCTGTCAGCGCTCTGTCGGCCACGATCACCCAGGCTAATCTAACTCAGATGCGTTGGTGAATCCTGTTTCGGCGTTGGTTGAGTAAACCAACTGAACTGCTGAGCTCACATGCGTTGGTGAACCCTGTTCCGTCGTTGGTTGTACATGCTAGCTAGGCTGATTCGAGTATGCAGGCGGTTATCAAAGGGTCGGCTACCTTGTCGCAGGTGGAGCTAGGCTGATCAGGAGGCAACGGAGACCCAACATGCAAACAGCCCACAGCCAACAACAAAAGAACCGTCCAAATCGCAACTAATAGCGGGGAAGCTTACAACAGGCACGGCGACTGATTTTAGCTGGGCCCACCGGGTTCCTTTGTGGAATCTCAATGGCCTGACAGTCCCTCCGTACTCTGGTCTCTACAGAAATACGCCGCCTACCCCACCAAAACTCACAGTGGCCTTAGGCAGGAAGTGGAAGCGCTGACATCCTGACATGACCATCTCCCACGACCATCATCCCTCAAGACTTTTACATACCCATTACATCTCCACAGCCTTCATGGATCACATTGCGTCTGCCTTAAAGCCTGTTCAGGCCGTCCTATGGGGTGACAGAGCCATCGCTGATCTAGGAGCCCCGGTTGTTTGCGAGGTAAGTAGCGAGTCTCAGTGCCTTAAGCTCTGCTAACTTCGCAGCATTACATGCTCGTTGTTGATGACGCCGAGTATGATCATGCCGTAGACCTATTGCGGTCAGCAGGCTTTCAAGACTGCAACTGGTCGTTTGGTACCCTCAATCCCGACTTCTACCAAGGGGACCACATCAAAGAGGGGATCTACCGGCGCCTTGTTCGGGATTACAGCAACCTAGATCAGAACTCGACGCGGTTTTTCTTCCCTCTGGAACTGCAGGTGGAACTGCAGGACACTAAAAGTAAGATTGTTCTGCTTCGGTCCTCTTACGCCCATATGCGGACCTCTGATAAGAACCTTACACTTGGAGACAACATACAATACCCAGACGCTTCCCTGCTTCTACTAAGCTTTGTTCAAACGTTGATGCGGGAACCATCAAAGGGCATGTGGACATCAACCCTTGGTATTTGGGCTATTACATATGTGTACGGAGAGCTCAAGGTTTGCGATGATGTGTTGGACGGATGCGACGATGCTGAAGCTAAGGCTTGGTTCAACGACAACATAAAGAGGTTTGAGGGTGGTATAGACCGGGTTACCTGCACTAAGCGGCTAGGAAGGGTCGATAGGACAGTACATGGATGATCATAGGTTTCATGTGCCGCTTTGCAATACAGGGGCTTTGTGAAACTGACTTGTTGGCCAAGCCTGGTTGCGTGAACCTGGCAAATTGTTTCTATAGTTGGCATGCCTGCGTCGGAAGCGCGCGGCTCATGGCAACAAGTTCCGAGTGGAAAGGTTGCGAGCCAGCCATTCCATGTGAACCCGTCAATGTTGGCCACAAAGGTCGACCTCCCATGTATCCTGGCGTTCGTCGCGGCTAATACCGCGATATCACAAGCCCATCTAGCGCTGCCAATGTAGCTACAATGCAGGCCTGGTAAGGGAGTGGCGCTGCATGATTAGACGCGAACTATTCTTAAGGAGCTGATGTCTCCCTGAAGTTCAAGGGTTCAGTAAAGGCAAGGCCCTCTTGTACAGAACAGGCATTTGGATTCCCGTCTGTTAGTCGTTCCCTAAGTCGGACTTGTGTATCTTCTCGTGGCTAAAAGACCATGCCTCGACACTCCACCCATCTTCGTGCAGAAGAGCTTGCCCAGGCAGTGGCACAGCTGGCCGCATACCTAGTTCACGCGAGAGCTCAGTACAGCATAAGTGGCGGTGCTGCATCGGCGATGATCCGAATGCAATACGGTCTTCCACACCGCACCACAGACGACATTGACCTGGTTGTGCAGCCAACGGACACTATTACCGCCGAGAGCATATCAGCGTGGCTCTTGCAGAGCTATCCGACTGCATTCGTGGCAAAGTCTGTTCACGGCGTGTCGATTCCGGCTCTGAGGTTCCAGAGATCCGATGGATCAGTGAAAAACATTGAAATCGAGATATTCGACGTCGGCGCCTGGCCTCAACGCCCTCAGTACGATCTCAGCAACCCCGCCAACGAGGTCGTTCGGATCCCCATCTCTGGGTTCGAAGTTCCTGTCTTTAGTGCTCGTTGGCTTCTGAGGGAGAAGATCATCACGGCCTTTGAGAGGCAAGGAAGCAGGAAAGAACGCACGGACTTGGAAGATGCGTGTGCTCTTGTCCAGGTTGTCGACATTAACAGTCTTGACTTGACGGGGCATGCCGAAGCCGTCCAGCATATACTAACTCAAAAGCCTGACTTCCGTCAGCTGCTGGAGCTCAAGATCATTTGTCCGGACGTTCTAGGGCTTTCGTGGACATGGAATGAGAGTGCTAGAGTATACTGGCGCTTCGAGGGGGACCAACTGCGTTACATGGACGACGAGCTGAAGCGGCACAAGTTCAAGTGGGAGGCAACTGCAAAAGTCTGGTATTTCAAGGTGAGCAACGGCGCATGGTACTACGACGGCGATAATGGCGACATTGCCTTCTGGGGTTGAGTGTTGGCGTTGCTGATGGGCCAGGGAACGGACGTGGAGGTTGAGTTAGGATTAGGGCTGTGAACAGTTGTAAATGCTAGTAAACGCTAAGCCATGTCCGCCTTGAGACCTACCCCTAGCGATGGCTGGTTTGCTTCGCCGTCAGCCATCAGGTGACGGAGACGGCTGTGGAATACTTGCTCCCTTGTTTCAATGAGAGGCACAAGGTCATCGTATGCCGAGCGTGTGCGACCTGTCTCAGGCGGGGCGTCGAAGCATGGAGACGGCACCTTCGGGAGAAGCCCCACGGGCTGAGAGGAGTCGTTCTGAGTTCCACGATCGACAAGCTCCGAGAATGCGGAGGGTACACGGCAGACGAACAAAGGGCTGCTCTAATGAGGACGGTGAGACGTGGACACTGGCTTGCTACCAAACTTCTCCTTGACAAGGGTGCTCAAGTCGAGCTGGAGAACTCTTTCGGAAGAACGGCGCTTTTCTTCGCAGTGGCAAAAGGACACACCCAGATTGTTCAACTCCTTATCCGCAAAGATGCTCTTCTTATCAGCAAAGGTGCTCAGATTAAGTCGGAGGATGGCCAGTCGCCTTTTTCCATCGCAGTGAAGAATGAGCATATTGAGATGATCCAGCTCTTCCTTCAACATGACGCTAGCCTGCGTAGCCATCCGGCCTGCCCCGCTGAGATGATGGGAAGAGATAGGCTTGGTGGCAAGCATAAGAGGAGAAGATTGCGATAACTCAGGCAGTATGCTAAGTCATTGTTTACGCCTCGGCGCTTCTGAGCAAGGGGACGCGCGCTAGAGCAGCTGCGGTCCAAATTATTATAAGTTAGTGTTTTTCTCTCAAGTCATTAAATACTCCTATTCCTCTTAAGCCTCTCTCTCTCCCAGCAATGTTTATACCACGACTCTTCTCGGCCCTCGTATACAGCTTTGTAGATTGATTTACGGTAGTCAATTCTCCCGAAGCCGGGTGCTAAGCCATCCTGGCCTCACTCTCGTGTAGGTCACTTTTGGGCGAAGGTCGAGAAGCACAAGCAACCTATAGAAGGCATCTAACCCTGCCTCCATAATCCCTTTCAGTCCCCTTCGTCGTGATTTACTTACTGGTGCACCATGTCCCTCGCCGAAACGGTTCGTAGATTGCTGGTGATGTCTGAAGCTGGGGTGACGCCAGGCAATGTCTTGTACTTTGTGAGCAATAACAATGAGCGAGTCGGGTGCATGTGGCTGAAAATGCCTTCCGCGCCTTATCTCTCTGCCTTTATGATACCGTACGGAGGCTGCCCATTCGGAGACCAATGTGCCTCTCACACTGCCATGGCATAGATGTACATTCAACGGCACGTGTAAAAACCTTCACAACACGGCTTGCCCGAAAACTGAATGCTATAATTTAAAACGTACCCAGTTAAAATTGCCATTCATTTTGCCGCTGAAACAGATGGAATGACGCTCCGAACCGCGCCGAGACATTCGCAAAAGTTCGTGCTCCAGCATCTCAACAAGCTTATGTTATTCCACACCTCGTCTATATAAATGTTACCTGTGTCTTTCTAAAGTCGAAGCCAGAGAAATTGGAGCCAACATGGACGCCATGAGGGTACAGCCTGCAACAGAGCTGGGCTCGTATGAGTCTCGTTTTCGACTGAATCAGATCGACAAGGTCAGGGCTAAAGGGGGGGGGGACCATGTTTCCCTGCCTCAACTCGTTGTTTGTGGAGATCAATCGGCGGGCAAAAGCTCTGTTCTGGAGCGGCTTACCGATATACCGTTTCCTCGCAAAGAAGGACTGTGCACGAGATTTGCCACAGAAATCATTCTTCGACATAATGATGGGCCACGAGAGATTGTGGCCACCATTCGCGCAGATTCTTCTCGTGGATCCACCAGTCAAGACATCCTCCATGCTTATCGGAAGGTTCTTCTAGATTTTTCCGGCCTTTCCACCATCATCGCCGAGGTTTCAGCGCTCATGGGCCTTCGTGGCCCAGAGGCACCGAATGGTAGCGCTTTCGCCCTTGACGCGCTTCGAATTGAGGTAAGTGGACCAACAGGTCTACACCTCACCATAGTCGACCTACCTGGGTTGATATCTGTGTCAAACGAAGAACAGTCAGACCAAGATGTCGACCTTGTTCACGGCCTTGTTGATACCTACTTGCAAAGTTCTCGGACTATCATTCTTGCCGTAGTGCAAGCTGGTAATGACATTGCAAACCAGCCGATCATACGGAAGGCAAAACATTATGACCCTGAGGGACTTCGAACGGTTGGTGTTATAACGAAACCAGACCTTATCAACAATGGCACGGAGTATCAAATTGCAAGATTGGCAAATAACGAGGGCAACGTCAAGCTTAAGCTTGGGTTTTTCATTCTCAAGAACCCATCCCCCATGGATCTGGAAGCTGGTCACGACGCAGAGACTTTGGCTCGCTTGGAGAAAAACTTCTTTGCCCAGCCTGCTTGGCGAGAAAATGACATCGATCCTGGGCGCATAGGATCAGCAGGCCTTCAAAGCTTCCTCCAAGTCCTACTCTTGGAACATATCGAGCGAGAGATCCCTAAAGTTCGCCAAGACTTGAGAAAAAGGCTTCTGGGCCTCGAGGTCAAGCTCAAAGAGCTAGGCAATCCGAGACCGACTCTCACGGATATTCGCTCTTTCTTAATTGAGCGTAGCATGTATCTGCACCAGCTCGCTCAGGACTCGCTGTTAGGACAGTATCTGGGAGCTCAATCCACATTTTTCGACAAGGAGACACGGCTTCGGGCACTGGTGCATCAAGCCAACTCCAAGTTTGCGGAGGATATGAGACTCAGAGGCTCTAAGAGAGTGGTAGCAGCAGTCGATTGGACCCCACGTCCAGATTCAGATGTGAATGATTCGGAGCAGCAGCTTCGAGTCACTAGAGACGACATGCTGAAGTGGGTCAAAGAAGTAAGTACGCTTTCAGGATGACCAAGGATTCAGCTGATTTATTTGAGGTCTATTACACAACACGTGGGCTGGAGTTACCAGGAGATCATAACCACGTTCTCCAGGCCGAACTGTTTCAAATCCAAGCCAGCAGGTGGCCTAAACTTTCCGAGGGCCACCTGCGTAGCATTGTGGTTCTCGTCAAAAGTTGGCTACGGAAGGCAGTTACAGCGGCCATTCAAGATGAAGAACTGAAGCGGGAGATAATCACGCTGTGCTGCGACAAACTCCATGCAGCAGAAAAAAGGGCTTTCGAGGAGCTTGAGCAGCTCTGGAAGGACGAACAACGACAGCCCATAACATACAACCACTACTACACGGACAATATTCAGAAAGCTCGGAACAACTTTGAGATGGACGTCATTCAGAAGGCGTTGAAAGAAGCCGTACAAGACGATTGGAATGGGAAACTCCATATCAGCAACAACTCCAGTGACTTGGCCCGATTGATATCCGCATTACAGAACCGGGTTACTGTGAACATGGATGATCGGGCTTGTAAAGAGGCATTGGAAGGCATGGAGGCCTACTACAAGGTTTGATAGTCCATTCGATGTTGTCTACTCATGCTAAAGCTCTTGTCAGGTGTCTAGGAAGACATTCGTTGATAACGTTTGTCGACAGGTCATCGAACGTCACGTTCTTGGTCCTTTACCGACATTTTTCTCACCAACCAGTGTGTCCGAGCTTCCCGATGAGGAAGTTCTGCGCATCGGCTCAGAGCCAGATTCAAAGAAGGTTGCTCGAGATAAACTGGCAGCTTCAGTGGACTGCATGCGTCTCTGTCTACAAGAGCTCGAAGCCAACCCACATGATTGAGAGTTTAAGTGTATGCTCCGTCTACTCTTCTATTCCCAAATCAATGCTACCCCTAAATCGATGGAACCCCCTGTCATAACCCCCACGAGGGTTCCTTTCATCGTGTTGTCCCCTATCCAATCAAATTACACCACGGCAATGCTAGTCACGATACATGGATTCACGTACAAGGGTTCGCGCTCTCGTGAACCTTCGCGTTTCTTGGAGCACTAGAACCCTAAATTCCAGCGCAGATGGCCAGACTGGCAGACTAATAGAGGCGCAAAGGCTACGTTCATGAACAAGATCAATTCACACTCTAATAAAGCTCTCGGCACTCTATCCCTATGCATCCATTCGTTCGCCTTACCCAGTATCCGCTGCTTATCTGCAAGACATGCAAACGTGCATGCGTCGTGCGGGAAGTGGCGGCTCACCTCCTACGCCACCATAAGCTCCTAACAGCCAGACAGAGGAAGGATATCATAGCAAGCATTGCGAAGCTTCCCGACCTCATCCAGGACCAGGGCGGATTGGCAAGCTTTAAGCTACCTACTCAACCAATAGAACCCATCCCTTTCCTCGAGCCTCCCCGTGGCGATGGAGTCCGCTGCACTTACGAAGGATGCGCTCACATCGTTCTGACGGTTGGTGGGATCAAGGCCCACTGCAGAGAAGCTCATGGCTGGTTCAATCCTCAAAGGCGAGGCAGGCAGCCGAGATCAGCACAGCCTAGCGAGGTGCCGTGGATCACGGGCGTGTACTGCCAGCGCTTCTTCATCGGCCGCGCGGCCAGCGGGTGGATTGAGGTACGCATGCCGCAAGCCCCCACGAAGCACATGGACATGGCGCTCTCACCGCCCTCAGAGTCGTCTTCAGCTGGATCGGGTTTCAGAGAGGCAGAAGCGGACCATGAGTCGCTTGAAGATCAGTTGAACCGCCAACTGTTGCAGCTCCCGGGGAAGTTCAAGACGAATTCAGACATAGCTCCTGACGACGTCGATGGAGCCGCGAACATCTTCGCCAGCATCCGCTCAGGCAATAAATGCCTTAAGTAGCTGCAGATAACAGAGTGGATGAGATACCTAGATCCACATCAGCATGAGCTGTTGTCGATTGTCCACCTCATATCCCTCCCGACTAATCTACCTCAGCCCAGCGGCGATCTCACCCAGAACGCGGATGCAGAGACTTTATTGACGACACTCCTCGTGTCCCTTGATCGAGTCCTTGCTCGAGCGCGGCAATCACTCATTCAAGGAAAGCTGAACACTTTTGACCAGCATCGCTTAAACTCGTTTATTGCTCAGCGGCCTTCAAGAAAACCGCTGCTTCACGATCTTCACGAGTCTACCTACCGAAAGTACGCGCGGATCCTACAGCAGCTCCTATGTTTTGCGTTCCGCGTTGGGTGGCTTAAGGAGGGACCTAAGCTTAATTCCAAGCTTACAGGCGAGCAGACATTGGCCCTGATCAGGGTCATTGAGGCCACAAATGAGCTTCTCCAAAGCTCAGGTGATGGACTGGCTCTTGGCCAGAACCAGGAGCTGAGATCTAGGCTAGACGATCAGCTCATCCTGTTCTTAATATCTCTCTTCGATCACAAACCTTATGGTGACATCTACGAGAGCCTAGTCGTAGGCTTCATCGCCGTTATCAGCATCCGATAAGAGGCTTTCAATAAGTCAGGTGACATCTCCGGCGCACGGCGGGTACTATGCGAGGCATCCGAGACTACACCGAAGCTTTCAGCCCTTATCAAGATGGCTCAGCTTCTGGTTGCCGAGAGGTCACTGCTCGCGGTGAAGCTCGACGAGACTGATGCGCCTGGCAAAACGCTGGAGGAGATGCAAGAGCGGTTCATGTGCCACAGCTCAAGATCTCCCATCAGCTGGGCCTTGAAGCTTCGATCTTACGGAAAAGCTATTATCGATAGCACTACAGCCCTAGGCGAGATAAGTTGGTCAGACAATAATGAGATACTCAGCTACAGGCAGATGCAATTACCTATGACGGGCCTTCGGGACCTTCTTGTTACCGAGGTCAAGATGGCGCAGGAACAGCTCGCACAGCTGCTTCTCGTATCGCACGAGCCAGAGGACAGGGAGAGCGAATGCTAAACCAGCTGGGGAGCCATGGCCGACCACTCGTCTTTCCCAAGCGCTCTCCGAGTCCTTTGAGAAGTTGATCGGAACGCCAGTAAGTACGCAGATGTGGCGTCACGCAGCGATCGCTATCTCCCGCTGCCATCTCCAGCAGGCAAAGTTCAAAAGAGACTTTATAGAGGCTGTCACTTGGGCGTGGAATGACGATATGGCGGCTCATTCCACAAAGATAGCAGGTTTGACATATGCGCGGGGTATCAACGAGGCGCCGGGACATGTAGCTAGCGCGAAGGGCGAATACCGGCGGATTTGTCGAGAGTGGCACGCGTTCCTTGGGTTCGGAGGACATCTATGACATCAGGAAGTACTCCTTTTCTTAATTGACTGCTGTGTACGGGTTAGTCAAACACCCACGGCGTTAGTTTTAGTGAGCGACTGCATCATCGATACTCTTCAATTGAAGCGTCCCTACCACGGCACGCTATCTTTGGGTAATTTAGGTATCAAATGACTAAAATCCTCCAACGGATCTCGCTTAAGATCCAGCTTCTCATTTGGTACGCCCAAGTCGACTTGTTTCGCATCTTCACTTTGGTAGGTACCAATGAGCTTTGTCGATTTGTCCAGCTGCGACTAAGGCTTTAGCTTGATACCGTTATTGTTTTTGTTTGTGGATACAGAGTGAATCCATCTTACCCTTGTATCTGGTAGAAGGCCTACCTGGTGTAATAATGCAACTAGTTCCGGTGTTGCACAGTCTTCAGGGCCAATCCATTGATATGAAACTTTTATTCCTTCTGCTGTCCACTTAAAACACGGCCCATCGAGGGCACAATGTCGAAGGTTGATGATACCTAGACCAGACATAGAACGGCCAGTCAAAGCGTTAGCGGCGACGACAAAGGTGGTATCAAAGAGATATTCCCGCATCACCCGCTGCAGAGGTGAGCTCTCCGTTCGGGCGAAGAACATTGGATGGAAGCTTGGAATTCTGACACAGGTGTGCCCATTTTGCATCTGCAAGAAAGACGCTTTCCCAGCGTCACGAACCGATGAGGAAAGGTACTCGGGCAAACCAGCCTCAAGTCCAGTTGAATCACACTGGCACACCACAATAACCTTCGGACTCAAGGAAGCCAGTACTTCCTCAAGCACTGCGACAGCCACTCTATCATTTTCGTGGCGGGTCTCTGCGTTTTCGCGATCTCGAACTTTGCGAGGTCGTAGTGGTCGAGAATCCAGGATGATGGTATTATCGACGTGTCGCTGGTCATTGAACGCTATACGTAGGGTCTGATCCAAAAGTTGCACAGCGCCAGTGTACGGGCTACCTGTTCCAGAGAGAATATCCTCGTACGACACCGTTTCTTCTCTATCAGCTGGCTCAAGCATGATGACTATTAGATCTTCGTAGCCGGTCGCTAAACGCTCGGCATTCTCCAGAGCAGTCCTTGTCGACTTGAATTGCGCTGCAAGTCTGCGAAGCGGGGGTAAATGCTCGGCGGTCACATACTGTCCGCGGTTCCTAACAGTGCATTGAAGAAGTGCGGGCCGGATTGAATCGAGCTCGCTAAAGTCGAAAGAGATGGATGCAGTGGAATTCATGTTTTATTGAAGCTTACTCCGTATCGTGAAATGAGTTGAGCCAGGATACATTTACTCTTCCCCTCTTTTCCCCTTTCTCCCTCTTATGGTGTCTCTATGGTTCCTTGACACATTTAACCAGCATTTATCCGAGTTCTAGCCACAGTTATGCCTGATTTCAATATCCCACGCAGTGACTGCGGGGATCATACAGTAGATTGTCCCTGGCGACTTGCTTGTATAGAAGGCAGCATGCTTGCTTAGCGAGTCAGAATATATCTCTAATGTTAAATCAGGGACACAATATACCGTCATGTATTATGAGAGCTGATTCAGGACTTGCAGTGTGGTTTTCTGTTCGTGTGCTAATAGTCACGGTTGTGGGGTAAGAGGATTTTAAATAAGTAGATATTTCGTGCTTATTATCCTGCCAACGATACTAACCCAAGAACAGAGAGTCTGTATTCGGATTACACAAGTCTTCCCGGTGACATGTGAACATAGTCCGTTTTTTTTCTGTAAAACAACAAGGTCGGTCGTAGAGTGGCGTCGCGGCACTACCTCTATCGAACGGTTTGGAGCGCAGTTAGGATAACTTGAACAAACCCCAGAAGCTGACCCGGTTGACCGGCGTTGGCTGGGGATGGGTGTGGTTCCGTTCGACCTGGACTCCTGCAGATGCAGATTTATTGAAATCGTGGGCGACACCGGCCCATATCCCAGTATCAACCATATTACCGGATTCGAACGTGCCTCGACCTCCTCCATACGCAGTAGACTGGTCTGACCACTTGTGGGATAGCTCCCCGAAGACCGTCTGCTGGCTGGGAGCCGCTTTCAAGCCCCCGGTGATTTGAAGGTTGGGACACTTTGTAGTTGGTGTTATGGAGCCCTGGGCGAAGAGTTTTAGGCCATCTGGGGCTGACGGAAGTGCGCCGGCCTTCACCTCAGCGGTTCGAGTTTGAAGCCCGATGTATCCGCCCGGAAGCTTATGTGGAGCGCACCGGTTAGGGTTTGGGATTGGGTTTGGGTTCTAACTAAGCTATCTTGCTGAGGCTATTTTACATAAGAGATAATTTAAGAGGTAAATAGAGGTATAAAGAGAGATAAAGAGATTTAAGGAGATATAAGAAG
>JAUZTG010000050.1:0-247851 GCA_030734395.1 Sarocladium kiliense
TTGCTATTATCAGCATACTGCATGGCATCACGGAGAAGCAAACCCACGTATTCAAGCCAGACTCTGTGGAGCCGCTGCAGCCAAAGAACAAAGTGTCGATAGCCTCAAGATTCCCGTACGGATACAGAATGGGGAAGGAGAGCAAGCTGCAGAAGATGATCCAGCCATCTTGGTCGAGGTCAGCCAAGTGGCATAGACATGCTGAAAGAACTACTCACAATGCAAGCGGATGAAGTTGAGGTCGGGACGCCATGCCTCCCACAGACGTGCCATGCCCTGGCAGGTTCTTGATTGCTCACGGTCTTGAAAGTTGTTCTTGCTAGTACGTCTAGCGATGCCTAAGAAAGCAGAACCCTGGTAAGAGCGAACATTCAGAATATGACGTCGGCGTCTTGCGTCTCGTACTTATACAAATAAACTTGGCGTAGCCATTCAACAAGTGCATGATCTCGCCATATTCAGAGTTCGTTCAGAGCCCTTTGATCCTGGGCTACCGAACGCAAGGGTGCTAATCGAAGCGACGAGCCAATGTTGGGTGGCCGGTAAGGCGGAGACCCGCAATAACGGGGAGTGGGTGCCAGCGGGAAGACGGACGTGCAGGATTGTATGACCACACTGCCCGGCTGGGTTGCCTCCCGCGCAAAAGGCTGGAAATCAGATATGAGAAGAGCCAGTAAATTGGGTTCATCTGTGGGATAAGGGTCGAGCTCAGGAGCGGCCGCTGCTGGCGAGTCACACTGGAATGGCCGCTTGACATGAGGGATCTGCACCTCTACAAATAAAGTTTTCACGAAGTTGTTCCGAGAAGTCACAGCGCGACAGGCTGAGATCGACCGCGAAAGTAGTATACAGTGTGCATACACTTCCTCGGCCTGTTACATTTAACGCACAAGTCAGAAGCTTATTATGGAAATCATCTGAGCGAAAGACCTACGGCGTATAGCCCTTATCCGGGACGGTGTTATGGCGCTGCCCGTGGCTTCTGACATGACGTGGGACCTATGCCCAGAGGTCTGCCTTGTCTCCAGATGCTCAGTTTAAACGCTTGGGAACAATTCCTCGTGCTGATAGAAATAGCTGTTACTTATATGTTGCGCCTTCCTACTCTCCCGTGGATCTTACCTGGATCGTCGTGATCCTGAGCTATCCCTCACAATCCCCTGGTCCCATGACACACTCTCTCCGCCTGGACATTTACTTACTTCCTCTCATTCGCATATACCTTCGCTATAAATTGTGGGAATTACAAGACAGTCCGACATGTTCACTTAGAACTTCCATGTTCCCCCATACTCTCCGAGATCTTGAATGACAGCGGTCGCCAAGGTGCTGTGTTCGCAGCAGTGTGTCACCCGGGGCAGTCCGTCTAATGCACGCGATGAGCTCTTAAAAGTCAACGAAAGTTAAGGTCCAATCGCAACCGCAAGTTCAACATAGGCTTAAGCAGGACCAGTCGCCCAGCTAGGAGAGTAGGTGATTGCCCCCATGAGACAGCCAGAAATGAGGCCAGCCGTAGGCACAGTGATCACCCACCCAAAATAAATGAATGCAACCATGCGCCAGTTAATGGCACGCCAATCGCCATTACAAAGGCCGACACCAACGATAGCGCCAGTAATGCACTGAGTTGTGGACACGGGCAGTTCTGAATACTGCATTAGCAATGGAAAAGTGAGCATGTGCGAGTGGTGAACTTACTGAGGCGTGTCGCGAGGACAACGGTGATAACAGATCCAAGCTCCATTGAGAAGCCACGCGAGGGTGACATCAGAGTAACGCGGTTTCCCAGGTTTCTCATAATATTATATCCGTAGGTCCAGAGGCCAACAACGATACCAGCCCCACCGAAGGCAAGAATCCAGATCGGCACATTGGCCTTCGAGCCAGGAATATCGCCCTGATCCCAGATCTGGTAAATAGACGCATAGGGGCCAATAGCGTTGGCGACATCATTGGCGCCGTGAACGAAGGCCGCGGAGGCAGCTGTCATAACTTGCAGAAAGGTATACAGGAATTCAGTGCGGTTATCGAAATGGGTGGCCCGAGCGTGGATCTCCTCAACGTCGCCACCCACAATGGACCTCTCCTTCTGAGACCCGATGATATCCTGATCGACACCCCGAAGGAACACCCACTTGAGCCTCCACCAGAGCGCGGCACCGGAGTACCAAGCACCCTCAGGCTGAGGTCCAACGATGGACTTGTACGTGGATGTAGAAGCCTCAGGCGTGTCTTCACTGTTGCCATCGACGACTTTGGTATTGTTGCCATTTTTGGTCTCTTCGCCAGCCTCCGTGTCCTGGTTCATACGGGCGCGACGAGCATCGAGTTCTTCCCGTGTCAGGTGGCCCTCGTAGAAATTGCGAACAGCTCCCTGGAAGTCAGCGGGAGGAGGAGGGACCTCCCCGCGCCGGAGCAGTAAAGGGCCCATGAAGATGTGCCACGGTCTTAGCTGCCAGTCTTCTTTGATGACAACGCGGTAGAGCCAGGGGCATAGAAATATGGCGATGAGGACACCGAACAGGGCGCCGGCTCCAACAATTACCCCGGGAATCTCAGCATTTGTGAGATTCACGTCGTAATCACCGCCTTTCCATATAAGCAGCATGATTATGAGCGAACCCGTCAGCCAGAAGTAGATAGGGACGAGGAAGAGACCTCTCATGACTGGGTTGGAACGAAGGAGAATGCCGTACTTGGTCAACAGAAAGATGATAGCACCGAAACTTCCAGATAGGACCGGGGCGATAATCCAAGCTAGAAAAACCTGAACGACGCCTTTGGTGATGTCGACAGAGCCATCATCCTTATGACCGACCCAGGTGACGCCGCCGCCACCAAGGGCGCCAACACCCATTCCCAGGACGCCGCCGAGGATAGAGTGGGTAGTGGAAACAGGCATACCGAATCTGGTCGCGATAGTAAGGTACGTGGAGGAGGCAATGACGGCACAAACCATGCCGAGCATGAGCAGAGCAGGAGATTCCTCAAAGGCCGCAATATCGACGACTTTGGTTCGAATGGTATCGGCAACACGGCCACCCACACCCAAGGCGCCGGCGAACTCCATGACAGAAGCACCGATCATGGCCTGGAGATAAGTAACCGACCGGGAAGACACGGAGGACGCCCATGAATTAGCGACATCGTTAGCACCAATATTCCAAGCGTCGAGGAAGGCGAAGATGGTGCCGATGGCGAAGAGGTAATCGAACTGAGAGTAAGCAGCCATGGCAATGGAATTGCTGGTCTTTGCTTGTGAAAGACACTTGGATCCACGATGACTGGCTCCGACACGAAGGGTCAGATTGGGGAGCAAGAAAACCTCTAGCTGGAAAGCAGGGAGTGAAGAAAGCCCGGCCAGAAGTTGACATAGGCGCCTCTGGGGATTGTAGGAAATGGCGATGCTATATACTTAATAGTAACCTTCGGCCACAAACGATTATGCAGGCCTCACGGGCACGCTCCACTGACGAAGATTCTTCTCAGCGTCCTTATTTCACATGCAGCCCTGAGCCTGGGTTGAGGCCTTGGGGGGCTGCCAGCCGACTTCCATGCTAGGTAAGGTACGGATTCTTGGGCGGTGACTAGTGGTGATGCTCGGTGTCCTTAACAGGAACCTCTTGAGTGGAAGTGTCCATATGCGAGGTGATTGGGCAGGGGAGAGAAAGAGCAGTATTGTGTCATGTTGACTTGGCGCTCGCTAAGCGTGGCTCTGCGTCGAGATCCGAGTAAAGCTTCGTTGCATCCACGAGGCTTGCAGGGTCTTGTGCCCCTCGGCCTGACCTCAGCTGCCATCCCCCCGGCCGGGTGGCGATCGGGTGCAGGGTAAGCATTGCACAGAATGACCCATGCAATAGCCTCGATGTAATTGCTGGTGTCAAGGAGCAGCTACCACGTTCCGAGTGAGCAAAGAGCTTGCATGGGGGCCATTGGCGAAGGGGAAAGGAGAGAAACCGGCAGGCCAAGAAATGAGCCTCCTGATCTGCTCCTTCGACAAGAATGCAAGGGCAACCTCACGGAAGGTCGATTGTGCAATCGACAGCGGCAAGACGTGGAGCAGATAGGAGACCGCACTCAATGTTCGTCCGAGTTTGCAAGGATGACAAGTGATGAAGTGTGGCTCCTTTTGACGAGAACAGCCCGCGGAACCCGCGCCGAGCTGAAATAACTCTACGATGAACCATAATACCTTGAATGAAATAAAGACATGAACCAACGACAAACCGAGCCTTGACACGTGACGGTTCACCGAGCATAGTACAGTCGGGCGTTGACAGGGAGATGTTAATGCCAAGACAGGTGGAGATCAGCCTGATCTGGTAATTGAGACAAGACCAATGAGGAGGAAGTGTTCGTCCACGTGCGACGATCGACCGGTTCCCAGCAGTCGGAGCGAGATCGCGAATCCACGAGCTTTGGCGCGCCGCCTAATTTAGGGGATCTGCGGCACTGCATAGAGGGTCTTGGCGACACAGGACGTGCTTCGTCCACATATGCTTCGTTTCGTGCATATGCTCAGGGGGCTAGCAGCATGTGTTCTCTACCACGAATGGAGAGTACTGAAAGCATTTGCCTATTTTGACCCCAAAGTTCTACTAGCTGGATGGCTCGGGGCAGTAATGCAAAGCCTAGGCCAATGCTCGCTCACCCATATTTCCAACGTTGGACGTCAGGCGTGCAAGTCCTGAGGACCTGAAAACGATGAGTCGCCAGAGCAAGCGGCACTGATACGGTGCAACCGACTGTCATCGTTTCAGAAGCGCTGTCACGGGCTGTTTATGTCTCATCTCGCCTAGAATGTCCGAAGGTGCTATTGCGTGCACCAGCGGCCGTTCGAATCTCGTACCAAGGCGGCTATCGTCCAGGGCGGGGAACTTCTCCCAAGTTCAAATCTGTGCCTTGTCTGTCAGGATCCCCTTCGGCTGTCCAATTGGAGGCTGCCGTTAGGACGGAAGTAACAGCTCCACACGCCCTTCGGGAAACGCTTGTTCCCGGAGCCATTGGAGGCCGTTCAAGCGGGTCGCTCTGATTGGCTACATTTTTCCTGTGGTGAAGCAGTCTAGGCTCTGGCGATTGTGGTCAGCGGATGGCGACTGGTCCACCACGACTTGCACCAAATATGCTCTTCTGCTCTGGCTTTTCGGCCTATTGGGCAACAGACCACTAGATTTTGCGGTGTGCTGCTGGAGCTAGTATTCTTCTTCCCCTCCTCCTCCTCGAAGTCTGGGCTGTGGGTGCACCTTGTGCAATCCCAGACAGAAGAAATTGGGTTCGTGTGCTCCTGACGGCACCGGTGGCATCTCTTCTTCAGTAGCTTCAGCGCAATATGCAAGACGCGCATTGTGCATGTTTCCCTAGGGCCATTTATGTTCTCGTCTCAATTTACGCCATCCAATATCGGCACCAGATACACAACTACGCTTGGGAAACTCGAAGTCGCACCATTGCCATGGCAACTGGGTGTTTGCCATTGGGAAGAGAAAAGCCGCGCGCGCGGAAAGATACACGCACGTGGATAATTCATTGGTTAGGACCCGTATTGTCCATCGCCCGGGCTCCGCCGCCTTCACCACGTATGTCTCAGAGTATGCCTGATTTGAGATCATTCACGTTATCTGGATTGTCCGGCTGGATTTCAAGGCAGGATACGAAATTTGAGCCCACCATTGGAGTCCAGGTATCTTTACGCCGCGATCATCTGTCTTTATTGTGGAATAGCAGTGCACAAATCGCCATGGCGTTGGCCCTGCGTATCTCTGACCAGCCTTTTTGGTAGGCTATGAAGTCTAAACTTTGGCTCAGCATGCGACAGCATGTCGTTACTTCCTTGTGCCTGTTCACAGCCAAGCAACTGATCTCAAAAATATCAAGAGATAGCAGTCTTTGCTGACAGAAGCAGTGTCTGTCATTTCTATGGAGTCCTGCAAGTATCAGGCGTTTTGAGCACTTCGAACCCTTAGATCCAATCCTCATTGGATCAAAAAAAGGTCTTAGTCGCCTCATTGTCCGTACTAATGAACAGCCTCGCGATGTGCTGGAGTTCGGGTCTGTAGTTAATAAATAGCATCTAGAATATGATGGCCGTGAAAATGAATGAAGGAGAAATAGGCGAACAGAACTAGGGGTACAACCACCCATCCACCAAGCTGATGAAATCCGTCCCACCACTTTGGGCCTACGCAAATACGTTTTTCCCAAGTCACATATATCTCTTTAATCCAATCAACAATTCCCGGCGAGACGGAGACGATCAGAAGGTGCGCAGGGGTTTTTGCTTTCAGGCAGTCGCACCGTCCTGGCAACTTAGCATTGGCCTCCACTGTTCTTGGCGATGCTTGGCGTCACATTGCTTTGTTACTATTGGAATCATGAGTACACTTCGTCCTAGAATGATTAGGTTCCAGGGTGTAACACAAGTTCTCATAAGCACGTACATGTAGTGGTTGATGTCAGCAGAGGACTCTCATTGGTCCAAGTGTCCCATAACACGAGGGATATGCGGAGCCAACCGTTTTATATCATATTGCAACGCTGTTCCAGCGTAAGCCAATATCTGTTGCTGGATCCCCACGACAGTTTCTTGAGACTTCCTATATGCAATAAACTTAGCATCAACTTGCGAGTCGCTATCGGCACTAATCAGCTTGTCAAAGCTAGGAATTGCATATATTTCTATTGTCCCTGAGTGTTTGACATCACCTGGTTCATTTAGATATCTGCAATTTTGGAGTATGGCGAATCCCATCTCGTGGACCTCGACTGAAAGTCATGGTTCGCTGAAGCTAAGGCTTAGTTTCCGCGTCAGAAGCGGCCTTGCCTCCGATTTCGCGACCAAGACTCGTTGCGTGATTCGACCTGGGGATCGCTTGGACGGTACTCTGACGATCTCCACATCAGTTCCTCTGAATGACGGCGAGGTAGAAGTTTCCTTACGAGGTATGTGATGCCGAGATAACAGCGCGACGTCGTCATGTCTATCCATTCGTTATAGCTGACTCGGCGTACAAAGGCCTTGAATCTGTCCTGATTTACAATGAAATCATCCCCCCAGATCATCAAGGTAGAGAACGATTTAGTGTGGAGAGAGTTGAGTAGAATTCGAAAACATCATCTGTTGGTAACAGTGCCACAATTGCTGACAGTGTTATCAAATAAGTTCCTCTATCTCCGCTGTAACGAGCGCCTTGACAACGAAAACTATGTTCTGGAAAACAACGAGCGAATTTACACCGTCCCTTTCGTATTTATCGTTCCTCATGGGTTCTGCCGCGCTAACGAGCTCGCCGAAGAGCTGTGGAAACCATTACCACCCTCGTTCAGAATATTGAGATCAAGCTTTGGGGCGTTGAACCCCATTCCTCCGCCTAGAGCGGCGATCGAGTACTCGGTGGTAGCTTCAGTGGCATATTCTGAACCGGATGGGCAGCCTGGAGGCTCTGCAAGTCGAAATGCGGGAGTTGCATTATCTGTAACTTGCCTGCCATATATCGAACCGCAACCACCGCTCGAACCTGCCCATAACCCCGGGAAGTATGTTTTAGAGACGAAACAGGCAGCTCGGACATCCTTCTTCGGGTGTAACCTTGGCGACATCAGCTTCGCGACACGGGAACCCCAGCCTCTCACTTATGAAGGTGAGCATCTCTCTGCAACCGAGTTTACCTTGCAAATTAGTTTCGCCAGCTGCTTGGCAGACTTCGACAGAATCCGGAATTCGACTGTCAAGTTAGAGCCTGTATTGCAGGTCCAGTCGTTCTACGCCAGTACTAGGATGATATGCAATCCAGTCGAGTCATCTGTACAAGAAGGTGGCCCGCTCCGTATTGATACAGATTTCGTACGCCTGGACAAGCATACCACTTCATCCTTGCAATGGGAACCTACTGATCTTTTGACGGAACCCCAAAAAGGCATTTCCATTCTGCGAGCGGCAACAGGCGGAACACAAGCTTCATCCCACAGAACCAAGCCTCTCCATCAAGAAGATCTTTCATCCAGCATTGGCGTAGTTAGCAGGCTGACTTCTTGGGTCTCATTTCTAAAAGTCCCTATCAAGCCACCATTTAGGCTGTACCCGAGCTTCCGCAGCAGCTATATTGGGATCTCATACACTATCATTTCGAAAATCTCAATCAGCGGTGTCTATCATAAGCCAGCTTACCTTGCGGTACCACTTCAAGTGGCATACCCCTGCTCTGCGGGATGCTCCTCAGAAGAATTCGGCGTTCTTTGGCAGAGCAGTTCAACTCCGCCGACAACACCACCAGACAATCTGAACATGTGTTGTACTGCCGCAAGCCCGGGCGTCGACCCTGTCAATGTCAGTCACCAATATACTACATGCCTTCTGCGCATGCTTGCTAACAGAGATGCAGCATGTTCTGCCCCCGTATAGGAAGAACTGAAATTGACTCATAAATACGGACATGTCGTACCACTACCATGACTCCCTTCAGCATCGATTTCTGTTCTTTACCCCAGCCCGCAAGGTTGAAGAACCTGTCCACGAAATCGTCAATATTGCGAAAGTTGCAATCCTCCATTTTGAAACAGAGCTCTCTCTTGGCAATGTCACACGTTTCAGTATCAGCAAGTCGACTGGAGCTGCTTTGATCGGTATGCCTTTGAAGGTTGCGGCGATGCTCGATGACAGGGCGTGATGTCGAGCTGAGTTTTCCATGATTGTGTAAACCTCTTCCCAAATGTGCACGTCGGAGGATTCAATGGCGTGTTCGATGAGAGGGCGTACTATATCAAGCCCATCCTGATCCCCCGTAGTATGGCCAGGAGTACGGATGCCACATCGCCGCGCCCGTCAGGGGAAGGAAGGCTGAATGATAAACATCGAGGGCGCCATTGTCGAAATTCCGTGGGATAAAGAGCTTAGGAGATGACACAACCGACGAGCTGAAGAGAAAATATGGCACACAGCAGAGCTGCTCAGTTCCTTCGTGAGTATCCAAGTATCAGAGGGACTGCGGGCTCGAGAGCAGGAGTGAAGATGAAGAACCGTTCCGTTACGTGGTCGTCTTCAAGGGTCAACGCTACGTTTCTGCACCAAGCAAGACTTTAGGCCAATGCATCAAGATACACGACGCCTAAGCCGCCGAAGCAGCTGCTTCCGCAGCAGCGTCACGAAAATCAGTCCCGTCCGCAAGTCTTTCCCGACGACCCTTTCAACGCCTTCCTCCTACTCTAACCTCGGTTTGGCCTCACCATTGAAGAAGTCAGCGAGGCATTCAAAGACGACCTTGCAAAGTCATCGTCTTCATTCACATTCTCGACAATGCCTCCCCACGGACGAAGTCGCCATCCGCGCAACAGCCCACTACTCCTCTTTCCTGCACCCCTCGGCTGTGGAAGCAGAACTCACTGCCTGAAGCCTCGTCTTGCGGAGACACTGGGCCGGACGAAGTTGGCGAGCAGCGTTGTGCTTTGTCACCTCGACGGCGCGGCGGAAGTCACCAGGAGGGAGATCAAGGGCCAGCAGGACGGTGGTGCAGGCGGATGGAGTGCCGTTGCCACGAGGGGCGCGGCGGGAAGGAAGACGGCAGTGGATGAGCCGAGTGGTGCGAACACGGGAGGAGGCAGGAAGTTGCTCGGATTGAAAAGGAAGAGGACGTTGGCGGATGGGCAGGATAAGAAGCCTTGGGGCGCGCTTGGGACGGACGTCGAGTGTTGAGGTCATCGCCAGTATTCACCGATTCGCCAATCAAGAATCGGGATAGAATCCTCTTGTCCGAGTCAGGCAATGACAATCAACAGTTTTCGGTACCGGTTGCCGATGGGAACGTACTCGCGCGTAGAAGAACGTGCAATACCACGTGGAGGCACTTTTCGACGAATCAGAGACCCTCTCGAAGCACGTGGCCCAGAAGAGGTGAGCGCCAAGTCTTCCAATCTGCGACAGACAGAAAGGCGAGACCTTGGGTATGGAGTGCTCAGGGTCTGATCAAGGAAAGATGGAAAATAGGAAAAGAGTTCTGATCAGGGGGTGAGTCAATCGGCAACCTTGTAATACGAAGGCTGTCCTGGACATGGGCGTAGTGGTCGTCATGGAGACTGGCATTACAGGTCAACTACAGTACGGGTGGGAATGTGGCTTGCGTTTGGGAGCTCAGCGCCCAATGAGCGCTTGCCGGGACGACTGGGACCAGCTGTCGGTCGGCAGCCTTAAGAAGTTCATTTAAAGTTGACCTCATCCCGTTCCTCTGCCATTCTAAACTTGAGCCACAATTTCAACCTCCAACTTGAACATCAATCGCGCCCGCAAGGAGTCGCGCGGTTCGTCGACGTTCCTTCAGAGGTTCAATACGTACGTGTAGCTCCGCCCAAGAACCCCCAACGTCAGGTTTAGTAACCCTTTGTCGGCTCAGCAGTCTGCATGTCCCTGGTACTAACCACACTCTCAGCCCTGTCCGCAGAAGACCAAAAGGAACCGTGCTGAAGGCAGAGGGAGAGTAGAGTCTGATTCGCAAAGGGATCATGGTTGTCGGAGCAATGTCCCTCCTCCAGGGCCGGTTCTCCAAGGCCGGCCCCCGGTTGTGGGAGACGGTACGCCATAATTGGCATCTGGGCTTCACTGCCTTTGGAGGGCCACCGGTTCACTTCAAGATTGTTAGTAGACGCACCCTTCACCATGGTTGACTGGAACAGTGCTCAGCTGACCTTCTGGACTTTAGCTTTATGACAAGTTTCATGACAAACTTGACTGGATTGACGAGCAATTGGTACATCTTGACAAGAACCCCTTCCCATTGAGCTTCGGAGGAACGCACATGAGCTGACTTTTACCTTAGTACCAAGAGCTCTTCAGCGTCTGTCAAGCCCTCTCCGGTCCTGGCTCGACAAAGATGCACTACTGCATCAACCTCATCCACAGCGGCTTCATCTCTGCCATGCTCGCCTTCTTCATCTGGTCTCTCCCCGGTGCCATTGGCATGTACGGCCTGTCGCTGGGCGTTGACAACATCTCCTCCACCCTCCCCCGGCAGGTCTACGCTCTTCTCTCAGGTCTCAACGCCGCGACGGTCGGCATCATCGCCCTCGCTGGCGTGCAGCTCTCGCAAAAGGCCATTACGGACAAGATGACGAGAATTATCGTCTTCCTCAGCGCCGCGGCTGGCATGATGTACACGGCCCTGTGGTATCTGCCCGTCCTGATGCTGCTGGGTGGTCTTGCAGCTGTTGTGCACGACTTTCGCTGGCTCCATGGGCCGGTGCACAAGGTTGCTGGTTTGTTTCAGAGGAAGAAGTCCCCTCAACCTGATAGCGAGCGTGTCGATGAGGTTGAGCTGCCGACGGTCAATGCTCAAACATCAGTCGGTGCTGATAAACGCAACTCAAACGAGGCATCAAGCTCAGCTGCGATCCGAGAAGGGTCAATTTCCTCCAAGAAATCAGCAAACCTAGCCAGGAATGGAAACGAAGTAGATCAGCAGGACTCTGCGGCGGCAGCAGATGATGCCGATGCGAGCGAGTCAGAGCGAGTCATCCCCCAGGCTCGTCGTCTCAACATGAGCTGGAAGAACGGCCTCATCGTCATCGGCCTGTTCTTCGTCATCTTCATCGTCGTCATGGTCCTGCGCGGTACCCTCGAGGCACCACCACTTCTCTACCAGCTCTTTGCCAACATGTTCCTCGCCGGAACCATCATCTTCGGCGGCGGTCCCGTCGTCATCCCGCTGCTCCGCGACTACGTTGTAGAAGAGGGATGGGTCAGCCCCCGAGACTTCCTCATCGGTCTCGCCATCATCCAGGCTTTCCCTGGCCCGAACTTCAACTTTGCTGTTTACCTTGGTGGACTGACTACCCTGGGCGGGGGGCAAAATGCCGCGCTCGGGGCCTTGATGGGCTACATTGGCATCTTCTGGCCTGGAATCATGCTCGTCCACGGAACGATGGGGATCTGGGCTGCCATCAGGAACTGGCGGTTCGTAAAGTCCATGGTCAGGGGTGTCAACGCCGCTGCTGTAGGGTTGATCTACACTGCCGTGTACCGGCTGTGGCAGATTGGCTACATCGACATCGACTACCAGCAGGGAACCAGTCTCGCGACGGAACCGTGGTGGGTTGTTGTGACCGCGACGAGTTACGTTGGCGGCATGTGGTTCAAGATAAGCCCACCTGTAGCCATTGTGCTTGGTGGAGCCATGGGGATGATTTGGTACGGCGTGGTGACTGCTTGAGGTCCTTGAATTATACTTCCCATGTATTGCCGGATCCGGCTTCTTGATGGCACCTATCACACGCATATAGAAGCAAGTGGCCGTCTGCCGGCTGCGCCAGGTGCTTTGCATTGTGCTTTCGAAGCTTTACCGCGCAAACCGGAATATTTACGGGGCGGGCATCGAAGTGTTAGCCAAGTCATCAACTGTTACTCAGTGTAACAATATATGGATTATTCTACCCAAGACAGACGCCTCATTAAAGTGAGAACCCGCTAGTGAACTGGGAAGCTACATAGTCATGCATAGTAGCTGTGATCCAAGCATAGAGAGAGTGTGGCCCGTTCTTTCGGGACCGGAGAGAAATGCCGGCAAGGGCGCTGATCGGGTGAAGCAAGCCTATTGGTCCGTGACTGATGTTGTGATATGCAGTGCTGATGGCGTCTTCTCACCCACGCGCGTATTTAGCGAGGCCTTCTCGAAGCGGTGAGGGGCATTGCTTCCTCTCTCTTATACGATTATTCAAATACGCCTACTCAAGGGTATCTGTTTCCTGTACGCTCATCCTCGTCTAAAATAGCCATGTCGTCAATTGTCTACCTTGTCCGTCATGCCGAGTCGGAGCACAACGTCTCCAAAGACTTTACACAGCGAGATCCATCTCTCACCTCCAGCGGGTTGGCTCAAGCAGCAAACCTGACACGGGATTTCCCTGACCCGGCTTCCATCGCCGTCGTCTTCACATCTCCACTGACGCGCGCATTGCAAACCACAATCGCCGGCTTCCCAGAAGTCCTCCGTGCTGGCAAGGATGCGGCACATGGCGGCGGCAACGGCGGCGCCAAGCTCATCATCGACCCGGATCTTCAGTAGCGCAGCGATCTTCCGTGCGACACTGGTTTCGCACCCGGTGCACTGAGAAAGGTGTTTCCAGATCTCGACTTTGCGGGTCTAAATGACGATTGGTTTGTTAAAGAGGGATCGTACGCCCCTGGTGATGCTGCGGTGATTGAACGAGCACAGCGATTCCGGGACAGGTTGAGAGAAACTGTTGGCTCGATTGAGAAGGATGGAGGAGAGGATCAACAAGGACAGAGGAAGAACATAGTTGTCGTCACTCACGGTGTATTTATGAAGTTCTTAGCTGAGGACGAGACAATCGACCTCCCTAAAGCGGGCTGGAAAGCCTTCCGGGTGGATGGTAGGGAGGATGGAGGAGCCGTGCTTGTTCCCCTAAAGTGAACGCACAGAGGAGGGACTGCCATCTCCGTCGAATCGGAACAATCCCTGACAACCTTGATGCCGATGTTCCCAGGGTGAAGGTTACAGACCACATGTTGGGACCAAAGTTGGAGCCAGGAAGCTCTGCTGCACGGCTGAGCATAGGAGGTTTGGCACTCAGTCCGACCTGTAGCAAATGCTGATAGCCCAGTTCAATACTCAGTCTTCTCAAAGTCATGTTATCAGTGGTTAACACTTCTTACAACTACCAATTGACTGCCAGACTTGGAGATGGTAGCGTGCAACTTCTGAGATTCTCGCTCTTACAAGCGCCTCTGAATATGCACTCCGGACTGTTAGAACAAGTTGCATTGACCAGCCACGTGATTCTAATAAAAGACGCCGACACTTAAGTAAGAAGGCTCAAGGCAGAATCATGGAGAGAGGGCATCATTGTGCGTCCAGTGGCGTTGTCAATCGTATGTGGACTTTGCCACGTACCTAGAAGAGCTGGCTGTATCTATAGTACATTAAAATCTCAGGCCTGGGGTTAGTGTGCTCCAAGTTCTGAGTGCGGGCACACCCAGAAAGACTGTATCAGATAACATGAACAAGACCATGATGTGTGATCTAGACGTGCTGGATGGTCATATCAAGATCAGAGGCAGGTCGCAAGTATAGAACGAGCAGTATGTGCAGCCCACTAACCTGGAGGGCCCTTGTCGCGTTATGAGGATTCTAGAAGGTCGTAGGAGGGACTCGAGAGGGAGAGATGTAATCTCGAGGGGGAATAGCAGCGGGTACGCGATGGGATATCGCACCATGAGCTCAAACTCAAACTCGTTTCGACTCGGAGACAGGTAGCTCCACAGTACGCCAGCAAGTGAGGGGCAGATTGTCAAGGACTCTTCTAAATCGTTCGTACGGATATCCTCAAGTAGTCGGTCGGCTTCTGCAGAGGGTAAGCTACGCAGCCTCTGCAATGTCAATGCATCTCGGGCATTCTGGCCCTCAATCAAAGCTCGCTCAGAGTAGTGGCAAAAGATCCCAGCTTTAAGGCATGAAGAATAGGACGGCTTTCTGCCCCCACACTGTATAAAGGTCCGTTAGCGACATGTTGAGCAAGAAAGAACGCATGGTCACGAGGAGGGGCTAATATGGATAGGCTCACGCGGATCTTCCTCCGCCTACATTCGTCACAGGCGACAGCGACACTAGTTCGACGGCGCTTAGGTACCGGGAGTACAGTGCGGGGAGGCGAAGAATTGGTGTCTGCGGAAATTGTGGGCCTTGCAGCCTCTATTCGCACATAGCGATGGTCCATGCTGAATGAATGTGTGGAGAGGAGCACAAGATTGCCAGCCCGAGCTAGAATCTGTTATGTTGCCAGAGCTCTCAGCCGAATTTCAGCCCCACAGAGCTGTTACATCATGATAGGAAATATGCACCGACCTACTCCAGGTCTGCCTCTCCGCAGTAATGCTTCTTGGGATGTGGCGGCACCAAAATGTGTCCACGTGATGGCTACCCTGCAGCCCACATATGCAGTGTGTTACAAACGTAACTACACCTTCCTTTGTCATCATACTTTCTTGGCACGCTGCTGTTAAGAAAGTAGCCCTATCCTACATACATTCGCCTAACAATTGCATCACGAAACGTCCAATCCACGCTCCGCGTAGCCTCTGGCCGCGGCGATGGCAGCCGCCACGCCGGGCTCCCAAGCATTCCCAGATGGCCTCACTACGGCTATGTCTCTCCCTACGTCCAGAAGGCCGACGCGATCGGCGACCAAACTCTCGGCAATATCGACGAGGGCTTCCCTGTCGTGAAGAAGCCCACTGCCGACCTCTACAAGGACACCCGCGAGCTCCTCTTCTTCCCTTACAACAAGGCCATCGAGGGTCGCGACCACGTCTACGGTGTGTACTCAGCTGAGTACAAGAAGAACGAGCAGGCTGGCGTCGTTGGCTACGGCCGTGTTGCCGTCGCCACGGCTTTCGTCGTTAGCAACGAGACTCTGAGCTGGCTCAGCAGCTTCCTGTCCGCCAAGAAGCAGCAGGCGAATCAGGACGTCAACGAGACGACCAACCAGTAGATGAGGTTGACATTTGATGCTAGGCGGTCCGGCGAGGCAGCCCAGCATAAGCCAGACGAAATGTCCGATGGGACTACGGAATGATGTACAACCCCCTTCTTAACTATTTCTTCCCTCAAAGTCTTTACGTCCTGAAATGACTACTGTGTCTGCTCCCTCCCTGGTGGACGCCGGCGAAGCGGCAGACGTGCGAGAAGCTCAGCATGGATGCTGACGGTTGGCCTGACCTACGATACTGTGTTGAGAAGAGTGAAATCATTGAGCACTGCGGGGATTCGCGATTTCCGATGCAGCTTAGGATGTTTGCTGAACATGTGATTGGAAGCGGGTCTGGAAGGCAGGACGGAACCACCATGATGCAAATAATGGCTAGTATAGAGGCGGGAGGGGGAAAGAGGGTTGGGTATCGTCGTTACTAGATGTCTTCCAGGTTGCCGAGGCATAGGTCTTCATGACGATATTTACAATGATACGAAGCCGAAGCGCCCGCTCAGAGCAGCAGTCGGACACATGCCATTAATTGAAGGACCCGCAAGGTCAGGTACGAGATGCAGTAACATGCGAATCAAGCATTGTACGAAGGTACGTGGTACCCTAATGCATCCAATGCACGCCCCCACCCACCCTTATGGAATCTCCACGGGGGTTCGTTCGGATAGCGGAGGTCAGCCAACGGTAACCGCCAGATGGGGTCCGATGGGCTCGGCGGGTCCAAGCCGATACATCAGTTACGGGTTGTCAGAAAATGTGGACTGGAGGCGTGTCGTAGTGTTGACGTCAATTTGTGATGGTTCGCAAAGAAACTTGCCCTGCGCCAGAATATCGCACCTAATGTGTCCACGCCAAAGGTTCGTCGTACTGTCTCCCGCCTCCTCACGTCGCTGGCCGCTGCCTCCTGTTCTCGTGGATTTTTCCTGCTTCTACACCCTCACTCCCTTCTCTGCCACGCCCTGCCACCCCCCTTGTTCTGGCCTCGTGCTTTCCCTGCCGGACCTTTCTCTTCACACCACTCTTCGGCCGCATCGTCGCCATTTTCCCCTCGTCATCCTCCTCCAGTTCATTTCCAACATCGCGCCTCGCAGAGAGCACTGTTGACACTTTTTATTCCACTACTGCAGTGGGCAGTCCTCGATCTCTCCTGTGGACACGCATTCACGATCATCTGCTCCGCGCCCCCCCCCCCCGGATCGTCTCGCCGAGCCGCGGCAGCATCCGCTGGTACATCAATGAGACTCGGGTACCATGACCACAGCCACGATCCTCCAGCCGACTAGTCACCATCCCGCAGCGCACGCTTCTGCCTATCCGACGCCAGCTGCTCCAGTCTCCAATATGATATCCTCGGAGCCTGGCAAATCAGGCGGCGCACCAGGCGCTGCCGATGTGAAGGACTCGCCTTTCCGTCAATCGTTGCCCTCGATTTCAAACGCCCTCAAGGTCGCCGAGCCCAGGCAATTCCAGCCTCCAGCGCCGCCATCGATGCAGCCGAGTTCTAGCTTCACTTCGCCTTTCACCTCTGGTCATCGAGATTCCTACCCAGATGGCGACAAGCACGCTTCGCCCCACACGATTCACCACTCCTTCCCACCTCGTCAAGAACTTCCCAACGCCTACGCCGACTCGCCACGATCGTCCTTCCATGGTCGACCGGGTCTACCAGCAGTGCCAGACAGGCGCCCAAGTCCGCCTCTGCGGCCTGAGTTACCACCTCACCACTTGACCGAGGCTCAAAGAGCACAGGACCCTCACCATCCACTCAACAACGGCGCATATGCCCATCCCCCACCGCCTGCGCCGCCACATCCTGCTGGACCATACGCTCATGGTCCTATACCTCCAGGACAGGTTCCCTTGCCTGGCCATCCGATATCACCACATCTCGCCGGCCGCGCCGGCCCGCCTGGCCCTCATCCATATGACCCTAGCGGCCCACCCTCTCCTCACCCTGATGATGCGAACCGTGCTCGTTATGACACTGGGCGACATTTCGAGACTTGGGAATATCCTACGGCTCTGGCACGCGTGAGTTCACCGAATGACCCGTCCCTTGCTCATCAGGCGCTAACATGGAGATAGGTGGCACAATCCGCACGGACTGTTTTCAACTTTGCAGAAGCTTACCATAGGATTGCCTCCGAACAGTCGGGTAGTCCGCCGATGCCCGAGCGATTGACAACCGACCACGAGATTGCCGAGATGCTTAGTAGAACCGACCTCGTCAAGCGATCATTGGAACAGGTCCGAGAACTCGTGCACCAATGCGCTCTGTCCGAACGCATTCGCGATTCGGCCAAGCAACCAAAGGGCCCATACGACGATGACGATGTTGCTATGTACAGCGAACACATGAAAGCGCCGCAGTATACAATGGGTGAAACCAAGAAGCGGAGAGGAGTGAGTCTTGCATGAAATGCGCTAATATGGATATGAAGCTCATCGTTTCACAGCGTGCTGCCCCCCCTGGCCGATGTCACAGCTGTAAGAGAATCGATACGCCCGAATGGAGGCGAGGTCCGGAGGGTGCACGGACTCTCTGCAACGCCTGCGGTCTTCATTACGCCAAATTGGAAAAGAAACGACAACTTGAGGCGCGCCAGATCCGATCCAAGCACGACGAAAGACCATGATCGTTCACTGCGCTGGATCAATCATTTCCCCACCGAGTCTTGTCTCATTTCTTCCACCGTTTCCAGCGCGGAGATGCATTTCGGAATGAGACCATATGGTTGCACCCACGCGACGAGGTCGAAGCAAATACCAACCACTGGAATGCATCACTCGCTCAGCTGAATTCTCTATGACTCGGCACTTGACCAATACTATTTTCAACGCTACTACCCTACTACAACTCCTACAACAACAACAACAACTACTACTACTACTACTATTACTACTACTAGCACTCCTCAACTCTTACAATGTGGCGGGTTCAAACCCCCTTACGGCCTTCGGCCAAGAGGCGACAAGATGAAGACCGGCACCTGGAAAGTCAAATAAGCAGGATCGTGGAAGGAAAAGAATTGGCCGGGAACTCCAACTTGCTACCAACGCTTTTGGCATCGCAACAACTTCCCCCAGAGAGCCGGAGATTCGACATGTGCATGGCGCATGGTGGCTTTTTAGCGACAGCATTAGTTTCAACCCAGGCGCCCGATCTCTAGGTTTCAGCCGACGAGGAGCCGCGGTCCTGTCCGTCTTCGTCAGAAGCGAAAAGGAGCGACCAAGGAGGTGTTTCCTGTGCGTCGGCGCTGCGCTTTCTCTTGAACCGGACGACCCTCAATCGGAAGAGCTCACTCGCGAGTTCTGTAGCTCAGGGGATGTGTCCAAGCATTTCCGCCGGAGGCATTTGGGCTGTTTGTCTCATGAGGCCCCGCCTCAGTGTGTGGTGTGCGACCTGGAGTTGAGAGATAAGATGCACTTGCAGAATCATGCCATGAGAGTCCATGGCATAATTTCCTAGAAGCTGCCGTTGAATAAAAAGAAATAAAGTTGCCGTTAAGTTCGGACAGCCGCGGTTTCCAGTACATTATCGGTATTGATGGACGTGAGTATTTCTCAGTTCATGTATTAATGGTTCATGATGTAAAGCGCAACCCATAGAGCATAGGCACCCATCATCGAACAGGCCACCCTTAAAGCGTCCGAGGATCTTTTCACTGCCCACGAAGCGGTTGTTGCCCGGGATCGATGATACTGTGGACATCATGATTGAGTTCGCATGGGCTAGAGTATTGGCAGTCCGTCAGCAATGTGTCACAGGAACCTTGTCGACGAATGAGATCGCGCGGCACCTTCACGCCCTTCTGCCCCCTTCCCCATCTAGCGGACCCCTCTAGTCTTCCCAACATTGTTCACGACTGTGGGCTAAGTGATCTTGTCCCAAGAACGCTCTCTTTATGATCACTCATCGCTCTATTCTCTTGCCGCAGTATCCCCCTCCGCGTGTATTCTCGGCCGCCCATCTCTTCCACCGTTATGGTGCCGCCCTTGCCGGCCCTGGCGCCTCGAGCACCGGGACAATCAATCGATGATTCAGCCTGTCTTGGTCCTACTGAGCATACCGAACAGGAATGGGAGGAGAAGAAAGGCCTCATAAGGCAGTTGTATATTACAGAGAACCGTAAGCTATCCCAGATGATGTCGATCCTGAGCCGCAAGCATGGGTTCTCTGCCACGTAAGTCGTCTTTCCCCCTGGTTGGTTCTGCGGTCGTGACACGTTGAAATTTGGCTAACGAGTCGAGGACTGTAGAGAACAGATGTACAAAAAGCGTTTTCGGAAGTGGGAATTCAGAAAAAGAGTATATCGCAATAGCAGCCCCCATGCCGCGCTATCGTTGCCAGGCACAGATTGCCAATCTCCTGGGCCGAGGACGAACAGCTCCAGCCCAGGAAGCGATGATTTCGGACGTCGAGGGCATCGATTCGAACATTGTGTCAACGACAGTGGCGTTTCTCGACAACAGTTGCCTTACAGCAGCAACGTCTACACCAACCCTTTGAGCATTCCGACTCTGGGACTATGCTCCGATCTTGAGGTCGTATTGAATACTGCGTCATCTTGGACTCTGGCACAATTGGAATCCACAAACATCACCGAAGACCCTATGTCTCAATATCTCGCATGCCCCGAGCGGCTTTCAATGACCAACACACGAAACATGTACCGCATGTTTGAGCTGGTCTTCGATCTATGGCATCAACAAGAGGGCGGTCTTGCCGGCATGGCGGCGAGGAAGGCTTTTCTTGCCCTGGAACAGGCCTTGCGATCCGACCACGCAGATCTTCTATGGCATGTCCTCGATGTTGTTTACGACATGGTAGAAAAAGGCCACCTGCGCTTGCTTCAATTCTTTCTTGGGCACGCCTTAACCCTATATGCCGAGCCCGCGCGGCATCCAGTTGTTCAAATTCTGAAGCAGCTTCAAAGGGGGGACTATCGAACGCTACAAGGGCGTCGACATTGTTGTCTTCTCCTTCGGCAAACCTGGCTTCGAAATGTCGAACTCCTTCGCACACAAATCGGGAAAGCCTCTTCCGGAAACCTCTGGCTCCTCGAACAGCTCATTTGGGATGGTCGTACTAGCTTGCGCAGGAATAGTTCTCTACAGTCTTCCGAAGATGTCGTGACGGGGGCATTACAAGCTCTAGAGTCGGATGCCACGGCCGAGCAGAATGGAGGCGATGCAACTGCGAGGGCGTTGAGGATCTGTGCGCTAAGGCTAGAATACACCCTGATGGACCTGGGCGACGATATTAAAGCTGAACAGCTCGCATTGCACCTCTTAGACCGTGCGGCCGACCACACAAGATGCAATGCTCGATTCCAAGCCTACGCCCGGAAGATGCTTGCGCGGATCTACGAAAAGCGAGGTAACCAAGATGCGGCGAACAAGCTCTTTGTATCTGCCATTAGCAGCCGAGAGGCAGCACACGGAGCCAGTAGCGACCTACGCGTTATTCGAGACATGTGGGTGCTCGTATCGTATCTTCGACGTATTGGGAAAACTCGGGAAGCCGACGCGCTGGCGCAAAAGGCGATTGAACGGGCGTATTTCTTTGTGGATGCAGGCTAGAAGAAGGTCAAGGTACTGTTACCATGCTGCGCTGACAATGAATGTAATGTAGGTTGCCCGGAAAGATATTGAGATAGAGACAATATACTTCGAAGTCAAATAAAAGCCGCTTCGGATGACGGTTCATGTTCTGTCTGGCCTCCTCAGCTTCCCCCGAGGAGGGGGGGAATGCGAGTCCGGCTAATGCACACCTCCGCCTGCCGCTGTTAGCATTGACATGCATCATCTGATTTGTCTTACCGAGGGAAGGTGGGGGGGTCCACGATGTGGCCACCACATGGAACTTGTTCCACCACTCGCATTCGACTCGATACCCTGCTGAATGTGGCGGCAACACCAACAACGGAGAAGCCATTGCTCCTGCCTAAGTCGCGTCTTTGAACCACCTTACCGATCCGAAGCGAGAACTTCGATACGCCTGGTGATTGGCTTTGCGACCTACACTTTGCGGTGTGTTGGAACTTGTCTGTCCACAGAATAGCGTACGGACCTACACACAGCATCAGCATATGACTACTGTGTTTTCGTTTTGGCACTAGTAGTGGAGGAGTCCGCAACCCCCACGCGCCATCACCATATCAGGTGAGCTTTCTATGAAGCAAGATCACATCAGGCTCTCCGACACCACTCCGCACTGCGATTACGTTTTGTTTCTTCCAAGGATTTTGTCTACTCTGACAAGAGCCGGGGCCAAAATGTTTATATTTGTCGCGGTGGACTCCTCCGTACATCAAATAGAAGCGAGCAGACTGGTTCAAAGCGGTTCTCGTGTTCTCCATGGAACTGGACCTCAAATTCCTATGGCCTGATGGCCGGCAATGGTTCTACCCCGGCGAAACGATCCAAGGCTGCGTGTTCCTGAAAGTCTCACGGCCGAAGCGCATCCGTGAGATTTACGTCGTATTAACTGGTAATTTTGCTACAGACCATCCACGTTCGAGACGAACGTCCAGCCAGGACTAATCATATCTACTAGGAATCTTGAGGTTCTCCTACAGCATGAAACCAAATGAGAGCAATAAGACATATTACGGCAACTCTAGTCTTGACCGAGGCTACCAACAAGTAAGTGCTAGGGAGCTTGGCTATCACCTAATTTTGTCTGAAAGACTAACAAAACAACAACAGCTCTGTGAGATCTCCAAGACTCTGCTCGGCGAAGAGGAATCAAGCCATGAGCCTGCCACCATACTAGAGGTCGGAGTCCATGTCGTTCCCTTCCGGCTTTCCTTCCCAGGTTCTGACGAACAGGAACACCATATGAATGACCCTCCCCCATACAATGTCCACAGCGGCCTGCTGCCGTCAATGACTTTCCGCAGTCATGATTTCAAGGCCACTGTGACCTACTCTATTGTAGCAACGGTCAAAAGAGCAGGCTTTTTGAAACCTGATAGCCGCAAGGCAAAGCTTATACCCTTCCGGATTTCGGAGATCCAGTCTTCATTGAGTGTGGCAATTCCACGCGAGCCTACGACAATATATTCCCGAGGCGTTGCACAATTTCTTTGCGCTTCCGCCAGGTTAAGAGTCCAGTCTCATACCGTGCTACTTCTACATCCGGAGCAGCCGTTGCCGCATAACATATCACTGCAGGTTGCATTTGACAGCAACCAATGCCAGACTGGTCAGGAGACATACATTCTTCAATCGTTTCAGTGCCGACTACGAAGTACCGTAGAAGCACACGGAGTGCATTCATCGCGATCCTACACAAGCTACGATGACATCTGCACCATAACAGGCAGTATAGCACTGCCAACAACATGCTCTGGGGAGTGGGCAGAGCTAAATATCGGCTCATGGCAGAGCCATCTTGTGCCTCCGACTGGGCCCAGCTTTTGTTCACCCAAACTTGTACGGAAGCACGGTTTGGAGTTCATGATCAGGATAGGGTCCGTGAATCCCAGTGAAACTCGAGTAAGTTCTGCGAATAGCCCTCGACGCAGATGTCTCTCTGGGCATCTTTGTATTCTAAGTCATCTACAATGCTAAGTTGTATGTTCTCGATAGGTCCTAACAGTAGTCACCGATGTGATGGTGGTTGACAGCCATCAACATCCCTTTGATCCACCACCTACGTACTGCTAGATCAGTTCAACCAACGGAGTTCTGTTGGTTGAACGGGAAATCAGGTGAAGGGAGTTCCCTTTGCGGCACTGGGCGAATGGAGTAGTTTAGCACGTAACAGCGTTCAGGAGGAGTATCGTATATTACAGTATGTAGCCATATTCGGGAGCTCTGTTCTAGGTAATGCGCCACCCCCATACTGCCCAATGGTGACTTGTCCCAAGGCTAGCAGCCAGCAGATGGTATCCATAGAACGCATTTTGCAACGATGGACAAAGCAAGTTCTAGATGCAGGACGTTGGTCATCTTTTGAGACATAATCCCGCTGCAAACCGCAAGAGGACTTTCCATTTCGCTGCTTGGTTGGGATATTATTGTGTAACTCGGTCTTCCTATCTCACTGATCGATAGAGTCGCGACATGTCCCTCTAGAAAGCTTGATTAAGCGAACTTTGATCTAGTCAGCAGCTCCCATTGGCTCGTGAAGGGCTGGAACTTCCTGCTACAATGGACACCTTTTCTTTTTGTTCCCTTGGGTAAGGATTTATTCAGCGGTGACATGTGATGCTGCAAGTACATTCCAAATCCCGGCTCCCTGAGTCATAACAAGGTCATGTTCGACTCGGTCTGAAGTTTGACATACATCGACATAGATGCTGGGACAAATATATTCGAGATCACCTATTGGCTAAGAAAGATCCTGGTGCCAAGCCAAACAATGAAGGCGATGGCCGAGACGCTCGGTGCTCCAGTGCCGGAGCTGAACATCCCGGCTGCAACCTTCCGCCCGCACGAACGCCGAGGTTAGTGGCAATGACTGGCCCTGTCTTTGGGTACATTCACTGGCAATGAAGTCAGAGGATGACGTTCGGCAGCGTCGTTCTTTCTGCGGCGCCACTGTGCGCCCGCAAGCAGTTCATGTGATCCCAGTCACTTGAGGCGAGTGTGGGCGATGGGAACTTGATGGACCAATGAAGTATGGACTCTCATTCCTGTTGACACCGTAGCGAAGATGTAGGAATTTGTTACTCGAATGACAGCACGACGCAGGCCTTACAAGTCTCATTCATCATCCTCCAAGCGGTCAAGAAAAAAAGCACGCATGCGACTTCGGGTCGCGCTGATCCAAGGGGGGCAGCTGAGACGTCTCCACCAAACGAACTTTGGCGCACTCTCGGTTCGGTGACTCGATGTTGAATGCTTGCGAGTTGGCCGAGAAACTGCATCTGCGGCCTAGGGCTAGTCTTGAGAGGTTCGACCTTTAGGTTCGCTCCTCGTTTTGTGGCTATTTTGCACGCTTATATTTGTAACCTTCGAGGCGTTGCTTCTCAAATCCAACGGCCTGCTGATGTACATCTTAACAAGGGATTATTTTTCTTCATTTTTCTTTCTTGCAAGCATGCAATTAGATCCCCCATACTAATGCAATGGCACAATGTCTGCTATAATACTACGACACAACCTCCCTTAAAAGTTGTTCAAAGGCTGCAACCACCATGTCTCTCTTCCAAGTAAAACCTTGCTGGGCCGCTACCGATTGCCAATCAACGTTGCAGACTTCCAGCCCTCTGCCTGTGCACTCCATGTCTGGACTCGCTCCGTCTTCGATCGAGTCCCCAGTCCTTTTCTTTCGAGTATTCCGGCAAGATGGGTTTTCCTCCAAGGCTAGCTAGCACTGCCTTGTTAGTGACAGTAAACTCGTCTAGTACCTGAAGCTCTTTCAGGGTGAACCAATATGGCATAAGATGTGTCCGTAGAGGGATGAGAGCGATAATAAGGACTGGGAACCCAATAGCACCCAAAGTATGTGAGAGAGCGACACAAGCTGCCACTCCAAAGAACTGAAGGCTGATGAAGAGTGCGATCTTGCGTTTCGATACCAGTAGCTTAGGGTCGTCCCTCTGCACGAAGCGATGTTCTGACTGGAGGTAGATAAACTTCTGCAAGATACCATTGTCCTCAATAGAGCCCCACTGGTATGCATTAGTAGATTTACGTTGGAGAGATCAAGACGGAACACGCACCCCGACAACGAAGAACACACCGGCGAAGACCGCCGCTGGCATAGTGTGTAGCACCATTAGAAGGGGGCCCGTCATTGTGCCAATAAGCGCCAGACCCATGAGAAAGTGCGAGATCCGCTGCTCGACGACACTCTCTGCAACGACTATCGGTCTGCGGATCTCTGTGTGCTCGCCCTCTTGTGTTGGGATGATCTTCAAGTCCGTTCGATAGACTGTGAGAGAGTCCGTATGAACAGGAGCCTAATTTAAAGTCTGTTAGTACCGCTTGTTTCAACCTCCTGGTCAGAGAGCCATTAGAGGCTACAGATGATTTCTCACCTGGGGGACAAGACCGTTCGGAAGCGGGAGGCCAAGGATACCACCGACAAAAGTGGTGCAGCCGAGGAGAAAGAAGTCCCAGTGAAAACCACCTGGCTTCTTCAAAGGGTATTGACGTGCTTGCGCGGTGATACTGCTCACGTTCTGCGGAAATGTTACTAACACCGACCACCGACTATTCACTCTCCTAATGACTTACATGGTCGTAATAGAAAAGTAGCATCACCAGAAATCCGAAAGGCAAAGCCACAAAGACCCATTTGATATCGAGCGTCCAGAAGTCGATGAGCCAGGGACGGTCTTGCGTGGGATGGAATGCCTTTGTTGTCGGCAGGCGCATAATGTGTGTGTTCGCTAAGGTTCCGGGGATGTGGGAGAAGCCGACCCAGAAAAGTGTACAAAACTGGTGTAACCAAAATATGTCAGCTGTTGATGTAATCTGCAAGCTTGTCTGTTTTGGGGGGCTTACGACGTAGGCATAGTCAGCTAGGAAACCTCGGAAGCCAGCACGCCACAACGTGCTTGAGCCCAATTTCTCAAGACCATAGACAGACCCGAAATACAGTACACCAATAACAACGGCCAGGTAGCCTGCTTCGCTGCCTTCGGCGTTAAACTCGTTGACAAGCTCCTCGACTCCTTTGACTGTGCATACATGACTTAGCTTCTATTTTCACATAATTGCATTAGATGCAAGCATGATGGGCTGACTTACTTATGTAAATGATGCCAACGTACATGCCAAAAGCCTCGCTCGAAAAGTCCGTGACGTAACGCATATAGTCGCACATGTTGAAGACAGCAACAATCCAATGGAATATAGCAGCCCATATGGCTGTCCATGCCATGAAGTGCGGGTAGATGCTGACGTCATATATCTTGATGATATCGTAGATTGTGAAGTTGAAGAGGGAGATCAGACCGGTGACGCCGACGATCGTGAGGGGCTGTGCGGCTAAGATGCTGAAGACCATAGCGGCAAGCGCGGAAGAGAATAAAGCTTCGTTGATACCGAAGAACTCGCCTGTGCGCCGGTACATGTCCAAAGTATAGGCGATGGCTGGCAGCAGACTTGAGTGAGCGATGATGTTAGCGCTCGTCCTGTGCACCTGAGGGATCCAAGGATCGCAGGCAACACGGCCTTTGAGGGTCGCGTTGCAAATGTCGATGGGACACTCTCCAGCCTCGAACGCATTTGCAGTTAATGACTTACTTAACAAAATACATCCGGATAGTGCTGGCTACGGTGCGGTAGGTCCAGGCATCCCTAATGTCGCTCCAGTAATAGGGCAATCGTCTGCGAATGTCGTGATACATGCCACGGCCAGGCCGCAGCACTCGCCAACGGCGCCAGCCCTTGGCTTCATCGTAAGAGTATGACACGGTTGATCGCTTGAGCTCAAGATCATGTTCGAGCTCTGCATCGGGATCGGGACTGGGGGCGGGCGCTGATGGCATGTCTGACTGTGACTGGGACGACAGCTCGTGATCGGGGTTAAGTATGGGTGGCATATTGGATGTTGACTGGGAGACGCTAATAGGAAGCAGAGTATCTCGAAGCAGGTGTGGCGAAAACAAAATGGCTGTTTGGTGTGATGAGCTGAGCCAGGTCGCGGATCTAGAGACAATAAATATGGCTATATAGCAGCCCTTCAGACTCTGTTCCAAGGAAGCGGGGGCAGGCGCCCGAAGTGAAATTACAATAATACTACTACCCTTCCTGTGACGCCGTGAATGGATTCTGAATGAAAGCGGATTTGTTGTCGGGACGTTACGGCGCTCATGATTTTCATTTCGGACGCGGCGGCGATTTGGATCTTGTTCTACCAATCAGACCCAACGAAGGATCGTGCATTTGCGGAACCATAGAGTCCACACACCTATGATTGGTCAATGAAGTTCGGTGCTGTGCATCAGCACATTATGACCCCACCGGGACACTCCCAAACCTTGTTTTAGTCTGACAACCATACCGACGACTCAGAGGGAAAGCCGGCCGGCCTCCTCCAGCGGGGTCAAGGGGAGGCAATTCGGTACCAGAGGCCTTCCACACCTCTGGAACGAAGTTGTTGAGGAGGGTACCATTAGCATATCATCGCTTCTTCGCAACTTGTTGCAGTGGCACGAGGCTGTGTTGCGCGCCAATTGGGTGGCTTGAAGCACACGGAAAGCGTTCTCAATGCTGTCGAGCTAGGTTCCACCTCTGTATAGTCTTCGTTCGTATTGTACACCATCCGTCTGCAGCTTACAGTTTCGCCAAGTTGCGAATGCCCGGGACGCATATTGCAAGGAACCACCGAGAGATGCTCTGGGCCGTTACGAAAAGAAGAGCTTGTTTCGCTGATCCAAAGCGTTAATCATGGTATACTCCATAAACCTTGGCTTGCCGAACCGAACGTTGCCGATCCAGTTGTCCTCATTGTTGACAGCTCGCAGGCCTAGTTCCTCCAGTGACGACCACCATTCAAGCCACGTGGTCAAGTCCGATGGAATGCTGAATCCTTTTGGTGGCTGCATGAAATGTATTTCCAGCAGAAGCTGGCCGATAGGCAGCAGAGGAGTCGCTTCGTTATTCCGCTTAGCCTGCTCCTTCGTGTACTCTGCGAGGGATGACAACGCATCAAACTCGGCTCCTTCGATATCCATCTTCATAATGTCAATGTACGTGTGACCGTTCGCCCTCATCAGATCTTGAATGGTGGACATGGGTGGCTGGGCCTCGAGATTAGTTTGACCGCTAATGCCTATCCTGTTGAATCTAGCTCGAGGGAGCCACTCGTCGTGGATCTGGTCTGCCCAGGAATCGACGCTGTAGTCATAGCCCCAAATCTGGGCATTCGTTCGTTCGAGAAGGGCGGCCTCGAAGGCTGAATCGCCACTCACTCCAAAGGAGTACACGACAAGGTTGTTGTTCGCATCAGTATCATTTCCGGCGGATTTGAGTCCAGAGTTCGTAGATGAGCTTTGGGAGTCGTAACGGGTCATGCCGCAGACAACTTTGCCTCCATCACCAATCGTTCCCACCCTTTCAAGATCGAGGGGACAGAAAAAGCTTGGGCGGGCGAAATCCCAGACGTGGTATGGATAGATGTAGCCGTCTGGGAAGGCTCGGCTCCTGCCAACCTCCTCGACCATAGACCGACGGTCCTCAACAGACCGTTGCCAAAGGAGCTCTGCATGCTTCAATCTGGCTTCCATGTCGTGGTCGCTGCTCATCTTTTGGACTGGCAATTGTGGTTGGAGTGTCGGTGACATTCGAACCACATCATAGGCCAGCTCTCGTGCATATAGCATGGTAACGACAAGAGCTGCAGCGACCATCGATATGAAAATGATCGCCTTTCCTGTAACGTTTCGATACATAGTAGCTTCCACGCGCAACGAACGCGAGCGACCTGGTTCTGTTGGACGAATCGATCAAGTGGAAAGAGAAATGCTACAAACGTCTGGCAGAGGAAAGAAAGTGCAACACGATAACGAAGATATGAAGAAGAGTTGGAGCCTTCAAACGTATTGAAGTCAAGAAGAAAAGGGTATCCCCGCAACCCAAGTCGATAAAACATATAACGAAAAGTTCTGATCATGTAGGAGCTCGCCTTCAAACAGGAGGCGGCCAAGGTTCAATACGCGTGCGTCACTTGATCCCCTGAAGGCGACCACACACATCGCCTCTAGCTTGTGCCACAGTCGTATTATTCAAGTGATCTTGGCGTCTGAAACTCCGATGACGACTTCTCCCGGCGATTCACTTAAGCTTAGATCAGAGCTTGGAAGCATAACTTCAAGAGCCAATCATGTCGCTACGGTGGCGCAGGGGATGCGGCTACCTTGGCACCTAGTGAGTATTAGGAATCTCGGCGCGCTGAGGTCTTTGCTTCAAGGATCTGCTAAGGCCGCCGGCTATTGGTTAAGGTACTGCCAAGGAAGGCTGGGTATGGATTGCTCGACGCGTCTCGGCAACTTCCTTAGCCAATAGGCAAGACCGGGGACCTTGCTGAGGACCTTACAATAGACCCAAATCGATGCCAAGGGGGTTGCCATCATCATTACTTGTGGAAAGGGGTGTTATTTCGGAAGACGTACGCTCTCACTTCAATGTGGCATGCATGTGTCTATCCGTTGATAGTTGATCTCACGTGCACAAAGTTCCAAACATCTTTCGCTCGCTTTACATTGCTGCTTCTGTATCTGAAAGCTTGCGTCAGACGAAAGGAAACTTCAGCCGCGATGGAGACTTTCTACATTATGAGCCTCTTTTGCATTATTATCTCTCTTCTAGCTACTCAGTACTATTGCAAGACCAGATTGCAGGCCGACACTGCCACCGCAGCTGAAGAGCGGTGGGATGGGCTACTCGAGGAGGTAGACCAGAGAATTCACACCATACTTGCTGTCGACTCGGACGACTCAGACGCTGAATTGAGTCCTGCCGAGGCTTTTGGGAATCTCCGGGCACGATTCTTGTCTGCGTACACCTTTGTGGTTGCTGCGGACTGGCTTCAGGTTCGCTTCTGTTCTACCCCTTGTTACTCCTTGCTTGCTGCGTTGCCGCATGATATACCTCAGTAGCTGATCCTTGTGCTGGATCCCTCAGGGCTCATACATCTATCCCCTGTACAGATACACGTACGATTTGCCAGAGAGTGAAGTTGCTTTCCTCTTCGCTCTAGGATTTCTGAGTGCAGGACTCAGCACGGTTTGCGTGGGAGTGTTGGCCGATAGATTTGGGAGACGGCTTATGTGCCTGGCTTACTGCTCGCTCTACTCACTGTCATGCACTCTGACCGTCTCTGGCAATCCCTTGCTCCTGCCGCTTGGACGTGTCCTTGGTGGCATGAGCTCCACGCTGCTCTACACGGTATTCGAGGCCTGGTTGCTAGGGGATATGCAGCGCCTTCAGCTCGATTCCTCAGAACAAAGGCTCTGTTCAGTCTTTGGTGCCATGTCAACCTGCAATGGTGTGGTAGCAATAATATCGGGACTTCTTTCCCAACTTCTCGTTTATTGCACAGGATCCCACAAGGCCCCATTCATTAGCAGTGTCTTCTGCCTTCTTATTGCGGCCTACCTCATTCGAAGTTGCTGGGTAAGCTCCTCCTCTCCTTGGACACCATCGGAGCATAGGTCTTGAGCTAGCGCTAATTAATTCTGGCCGTTGCATAGGTCGAGAACTCTGGAACCCAACAAAATAACTCGAAACCGCCTAGCGGAGAACACACCTCCACAGATTCAATTTCTCGGAGTAGGTCCTGAATGTGAATGCCCTTTCCACGTTATGTTCTAATAGCGGACCTGAACAGATATCTGGAAAGTCATCTGTCTCAGCCTTACCATATGCGCTGTTGAAGGATCTATGTATATCATGGTGTTTACTTGGCCGCAGGCACTTCTATCAGCGAGAATGGCCGTCTCAGAATGGCAAGAACAGCCTCCTTTCGGTCTCATCTTCGCTTGCTTTATGTCTGCGACGACTTTGGGCTCGCTACTTTTCAAGATTCACTCGTATACCAACACCGGAATACAAGGTTCACTCACGGCTTTGAGATTAGCCATGGCCACCGCATCCGCCAGTCTCGTGGCCTCGGTCATTGCACACTCGGAGTACTGGCGATTCCTGGCGTTCTGCATTTTCGAGCTTTGTCTCGGAGCATACTTCCCGAGCATTGGGTACCTGAAGTCCAGGGCGGTGGACGATCAGCAGCGAGGGAAGTGGTATGGGTTAATGCGGATCCCACTCAATGTATATATTCAGATTGCACTTGTAATGGTGGAGCAAGGTCAGTCTGTCTTTTTTCCCACCATGCCTGAATTCCAGACTGACGCTTTGTAGGTGAAGACAGCCGCGATATGAGATTGGTCTTTGGAAGTGGCTTCGTATTGCCGTGTCTGATTCCCCTGGCCTGGTACGGCAAGCTCTTCTGAAGTGGTAGTGGCAGTCCATCAAAAGCCCTGGAACAACGATGGTGTTGTCCGGGGTGCTGGTCTTCGCAACCTCGCTAGGCCGGTCGTCAAACCCCCTGCCAGAGATGCCTTACGTAACAGACAATAAAGCATATGTCAAGTCCAAAGTTTGGTAAGGCAGATCATGTTCCGTGGGGACTGGACTTCAGGGTCGTAAATGTTGGTAGGCCTAGTGATCCAGAAATTCTCATCAAACAGGTCCGCCAATTGCTCCACAGTCGGGGACTCAGCAAACCACAGTAGCTATTATATTATGTTGATTGTGTAATTAGAACTTTTAGGCAGCTTCCCCTAGAGATATATTATTGACCCAACCCATAAATTTCTTGATCCTTATCTGAAATTTTTGGCTCATATTTCAGACGCTTCTTGAATAGGACACAGACCAATGGCAGGTGTGCAACGCGGTAGTGAATCATAAGGTGTGCCTATAGCACCGTAAATGCAAGGAGACTTTATGACCGTGCTTAGACTAGCCCCATCCCTACACTTTTGATAAGGTGCGCCAATGCAGTACTACAGAATGCTAAGCTGCCGTTGAATAGAAAGGCAGCTATAGCGGCATATGTTATATGAGGTTGGATAAACCGGCCGCAACCTGGCCGGAAATGACGACACCACGTCCTCAACACACAGTAAGCAAAGGCCACCATCATTTGCATGCTGTTGTCTGGAAAGGTTTGAGATGTCTTCGAAGATCCCTGCTTGACTTTCTGTGTCGCCCCAAGGATCACTATATGGAGCATCGGCATGCGTCCGTGTCAGTGCATCAAGCATAGTCGAAATTGTGGCCTGATCGAAGTTGCCCGCCCGACTCATGAACTCAACAAGGCGGTCGGGTCGATGATTGCCCTTGTTCTTTGTTGAGGAACAGTGCCAGTCACCATCAAGCACCATTCTAACCAAAGCCAGTCGCACAGCATTCCTTTTCTCTTCCAAACGGGCTGATGCGATATCGGCACTGCAGGAGCCAAAAGGGCCCACAGCACATAAGAAACATACCTGCTATTTCAAGCAGTACCGTGCTTTCAAGAAGCGTTGCGCGCTTTTCAGCAGGTTCCACGAAGGAACCGTCAATTGAAGACCGGTAACGATGTTGCCTTTGAGAACGTCTCTCGGTTTCCAAAGATCAAGGCGGCCACAGCTGCAGCCCATGATTCCGTGAAATCAGTGAATGTCGCATAGCTAAACCATGTTTGAATGGAAAGTGCGAGTGGTATTGAGCAATCGGACTTATCGATGAACGCGAGTTGACAAATTACGTCATGCTGCGGTATCGACTCCACCCGTCCCCTGATTTATGTGCACACATAGCAGCTTCTCACTCGTCTCACAACATCCTAAGCACGCTAGCATCGCGCCGCCTTTCTCACACTCGTCCTGCTTGCCAGAACCCTTTCTCCTACGAGGCCGCAACGACAGAAGTCCCGACTTCATACGTAGGTACCAGTAGATTTATAAACCTTTCAGCGGCCGGACTCTCGGCGAGTAAAGTCCTGACTGAGCGACTCTTCCGGTGGCAGACCTCTGGTCGTGAGGCGTACATGTCCGGCCCCGGAGAGGGTCCTTCTACCACCCCCGTGACTCCTCAGCCAACCAAGGCAGCCCCAAACGCTGCGATGCCCTCAAAGGTTCGTCACTCTGTCTGCGATAATCCCATCGCCACCGCCTTCCCACGCACATCGCGCCGCCGCTCATTAATAACACATTCAGCAGAACAAGACCAAGACCACGGCGTCGTCCCTCAGGAATCGCACAAACCAACGCCGGTCCCGCGAACGACACCGGACCTACGTCTCGGATCTCGAGCTGCGCGTGCGACAGTACGAGCGCCACGGCGTACATGCAACGCTGGAAATGCAAAGGGTCGCCCGCGTTACGGCAGCAGAGAACAAGGCCCTCCGTAGCCTCCTTGCATCTCAAGGCCTAACCGCGACCGAAATCAACGCTCATGTACATGCAGCAATCGCGGCACTGGATGGAATGTCCCTAGATCCGGAGGAGAAGCTTGCACAGCAGCCACGCATCTCTGAAAGAACGAAGCGGGAGCAACAAGCCTATCGACCACCGAAGCAGCCTGGGTCCCAGCACAATCGATGCGACAGCCTCCAAAGTGTTCACCCTAATCGCCCCGAGCCCCCACACAGCGCCAGTGACAACCACCCGGACCTGCTGCACACCGATCATCTTAGCGCAAACTCTCAGGAGCGCCACTGCGGACTCGGCCAGGTGACAGTGCCGACGCCAGAAGCGCGTCTATCCGCCTCCACGCCCTTGGAGAAGCCTTGCGCAGAAGCTGCCGTAATTCTGACCCAGCTGCGAGGAGAGTCAGAGCTTGCTGATCTGCGCCGGGATCTTGGCTGCTTAGATGAGGGTGCCTGTGTCATTCGAAATACGAAACTACTCCAGATTATGGAAAACTATCAATAACAGCGAAAACCCCCCTTCACGCACGCAATATGATAGGAACGCTATCAAGTCTCTTCAAATGCGCGGCTATGATACATTATCTATTGATCTAGAGCAGAGCCTCAAACGCCGTGATCTCCAAAAATATCAAAATTGGCGCCATGATCCATGAATAAGCATTGAGGTTCTTTTGGCTCCGGCCGCTCTTCTCGTGCCGGGCGAAGAACACCCGTATCATTCGACAGAGCAAGTTGCTATCTACTATTGGCCATTTATGGTTTCTTGAACTGCCATTGTCGGGCAGCTACACGGACCAAATATACTAGCCCGATCAAGACCGGAACCTCGATCAAAGGTCCCACCGTTGCGGCAAGGGCCTGCTTGCTGTCCGGTCCATATGCCGCGACGGCGACGGCAATGGCTAGTTCGAAGTTGTTGCTGGCTGCTGTAAAACTCTGAGTCGCGGAGAAGGGGTAGCCAAAACCGAAATAGCGTGCTACCCAGAGGGTGATGAAGAAGATGAGGATGAAGTAGACGATAAGGGGCGCGGCAACGCGGACAACGGACACGATTTGTTGGACTACCTGGCGACCCTGGGACGCGAACAGAACCAGGATGGTGTATAGTAGGCCGATGAGCGCCCACGGTGAGAGATAGCGTATGAATACGTTGTCGTACCATGCTGCGCCTGCTAGCTTGCGGACGAGGAATCTTGTGATGACGGCTGCCCCAAGTGGAATGCCCAAGAAGACGGCAACGCTCGTGGCCACTGTTGAGTAGGATATGACCTTGGCCGCCGAGTCTCCACCCATGACGCCTATGAAAAGAACGGCCATCGGGGCATAAAGCACCATTTGCAGGAGCGAGTTGATTGCTACGAGGATGGCACAGTATTCTGCATCACCGCCCGCGAGTCCGTTCCATATTAGGACCTTGTTAGGGAGGCAAAAGTCAGCTGTGGACGCCCATGAGCCCTTTGGAGGGTATGACAAAGGATCTTCTATGATCCATATTTGAGTTATCGGACCTGTTCGAGTTTGTTGAATAAACTTGGACTAAGGAGATTCTGTCCCACGAACGTATCATAATTTCGACCGGATGCTCGAGGCGCCATCTACCTCTTTCCTCACGTTCTCTATGTTATACAACAGCATCTAAACAGGCTTTATGGTCACTGGGGTACAAAAGCCTACATTAAACAGACCATATCGCGCCACACCCTTCCAAGGCTTCAGCAGAAGCTGGGAGCATTGACGGCCATGCAGCATTCGCACCTAGCTGAGGGAGATGTAGCCGAGCTGTCCGTACTTGGTGGCCTCAAAGTCCAGACTCATTAAGGAAATCGACAATACCGTCGGTCAACGTTTTGGGCAGTGCTCACGGGGTATTTCTCCTCCGTCAATCATGCACCCGTATAAACACCATCAAAGATCAGCCGTTGACAGTAGCTCTGTTAGCCAGTAAGCCACGTGGGGCAGAGATTCTATGACGGCCCACGTGTCTGGCTCTCGCAATTACCACCGTCACCGTTTTGTCGCCGTCGTTAGATCCATGCCAAGCATGGGTTGAGATATTTGCCGAAGGGCATGTTGTCCACGCGATGGCCCGGTCGGTACGAGGGCTCCATACCCCAATTTGTTCCGCCAGGTGTTGAGAAAGAAGCTTGATTTAAGTTGAAAATGACGTCTGTGGTGCATCCTCACCAAGAGCCACTCGCAACAACAGTCCAGCACAACCATGCCACTTTCGCGTCAAAACAGGCTTATTCCAGTCACTTTCAGCGAGGAACAGCTTGTCATCTAACCGGATTGGGATTACTTCTTCGTCGAGCATGTCCATGTAATGAATCGAACTCCACGGGAACTTCGGCTGCCAGCCCTTCATGACGCTGCCGCTTCTGGCGCGACCACGGGGATACGAAACGAGTACAACTTTGCACTGCCTACGTGGTCTATACGTTAGGATACACAAGACGTAACCACACGAATCCTCAACACCTTGTGGATTTCGAGGCGCGAAATCTCAGACCACCAAGGATGGCAGTCTCAGATCCTTTGGAGCCGCTACTGCAGGAATGACAGAGTCCCACGATACGATTGGTTCAACATGTACCCCCCGAAAGACCCTTGGACTTCAGGGTCCAGCGGCTGGCTTTGGTCACTTGGTGAATGGCAGGCGTCCAATCAACACCTGGCGGTGCCACGGTGGTGAGAATGTGGCCCCATCGTTAAAGTACCCCAGTCGTCCAATGGCAGGTTAGCAGTGACAGGTACCCGAGCATGTCTCTGACACAGTCTGCCTCCGAAACTGTCCTTGCCCAAAAATCGGTGAGTGCATGCGAAGTGCGCTTACATCTCATGATAGACCTCTAATTCTGTCTCTTTCTGTTTATTTTGAGGGGGGAGGAGGTACCCTTTCTAACGTCCTCGCGAGATGTTAAATACCCTCAGTCTTAGAACTACCCGCCACAGGAGACACGCCATCTTGGGTCCTGGTATTCATAAAACGCCAACTTAATGATATTTAACACAACTGATGTCGAGTCACCGTTGGTTGGGCCCTAGGATCCTAGTATGCTTTTGAGCTTTGTACTAATTGTGGCTTAGGAGACGCTAGTCATTGAAACCTGCAGATCACGCTCCAGAACGCCAAACGCCGCCTGATCCGATTGGCAGCTGGAAGGTGCGATATCCTGGATTTCGCTTAGTGGTCTGTGTCCTGACCCACAGCTTGGAAAGCCTTAACCCTGCAAGCCCCGGAGGCTAATCGCCTAGCCCACCATCCCCATACCGTGGTGACAACGCCTTTTGGGACCGGACCCCGAACCGTAAGCTAAAGACTTGAGGGAGAAGGGCCAGTCGGGGCATTGACGGCGGGAGACTTGGTGTCCACGGCGGCTAAGCTTGGGCCGAGATTAGTTGCTATTCTGCCTTGGACTGTACATGAGGCTTATCAGATTCTCCTGATCCCCAGCATCCTCATCGCGCGTATACGGGGGCAGAGCGTGCTTTGAATTCGGAATTAGCGTTCACATCCAGAATAATATAAAGATAAGCAACCCACGTTGTGACCTTCAATGTCTGGGTCAATAGCAGAGCAGCAAACGTTGTCTTCAGACGATGATGGTGAAAGTACCCAGCTATCGGTGCTTCCGTACCCTGAGTTTCGCCGCGCAGGGCATGGATATGCTACCTGGAGTGGAACCGAAAGGTACGACGGCTTAGTGTAAACTCCGCTGGTTGATACCTTTACGATGATGACATATGAGGTGGCCACGAAGTCGCTGCAGAAGCTCGGCTGTAGCCTTAGAGATGGCTTAATAGGAACGATGGCAAGTGCATGCCAGGGGGTATTGTCTTCCTCGGTGGTAAAGCTCTGCGAACCTGCCCTTCGAGCCGACTCTTCACTTCCACTGAAGAGAGAACTGCTCGTACTTCTCCTCCGAGGCTCTCCGAAGAGCTGCGTCCCGTTCCCTGAGCCTCTCCGCGGTGAGGGAAGTTGGTCGGCTCTTGTTCTCCACTGCAACGATGAGAAAGTGTGGGTTTCTAGCCGAATGACGTCATTGTGAAGCCGAATCTTCTCATTATCATTGACAGCCTCCTTGTTCGGGGTCCCTGCCAATCTTGACCCGCTGTAATAGGTCCTGATCTGAAGCACCGGGTCTACCTTGATAGAACCAGCACGAAGGCGATGAAGGTTGGCTGGGTCGCCCTCGATAGTTATCCAGAAGGTGCATTTGGTCGCGGAAAGTTGTTCAGACCCATAAACGAGGGGTTGAGGCTCTACCGTCGTAATAATGATGTGCCCCAGCTTGCGTCCAAGGATAGACCCCCAGACGGTTTGTCTAGCGGACAGAACGTACTCATCCGGGAAGAAATCAGTCTCGATTGGGGGTTGGGGTTCGATATATGGCATACAAGCCACAGGTTGAATGATCTCCGAAGACCTTCTGACGTCTGATGTTCCATCTTCTGTATGGGAGTAAGATATGGAAGCCCATAACGAGTACGATATGAACACGCCGGGGGGCAGAGCCGGGCTCCAAACTCCGAGATTTGAACGTTGGATTCGAAAAGATGGTGGTAACGGCTTGCACTTGCGTTCGGCCCGGTCGCTGGTCCGATCGACCCCAGGAGGGACCACGAGCACGAAAGGCACTGTATAGACTCTACTGCCATCCTCTACAGTATAGTCATCGTCAAGCTTCAAGCGGTGTCTGAGATAGAGAAACTAGGGAGCTGTATTAGCCAGGAACACAATCATGGGCGCTTGCCATATACGCAATATTTACTCAACTCTTTCAGAACGGAACTCTTCTTGATACATCTGATCTCGAGATGAAATCACGCCTTGGGTCAAGACTGACTCTCGGCCTTGCGCAGATTCAATCAGTACCGGCTGTGAAACAACACATGGCGTCATCGAAAGTTGATGGTCTTGGAGACATCAACATATATCTTACCTTGTAGTGAAACCTCCACCCAACTGTCCTCTATGGCGAGCTCTGTCGAGATGCGGCAGGACCCTTTCAACGTATCGCCCGGACGCACCAAACAGACACTCTGCGAGCATAAACCGGACGGAAAGCCGCTTTCAACACTGAAATCAAGTTTCAAGTGGACAGGACCTCTGTCTGAGGAAACTGTCCAAAGTTTCGTGTCTGCCATGGCCAGAGCTCGTAGAGACTACGACAGCTAATATAGGAACGCTCTGGGACAATTATGCTAGGTCACGATACATATACGTAGCTTCGAGGCACTCCGAGATCAAGCGGCCGTCATATGGCGATGGGCTTGCGGTCCGTACTCCCCCTCTTCAAAGCGCTGTCCCCATTAAGATTGATGCAGGAAGAGCAACTGGAAAGGAGCATGTCATTACTGAACGCTCATTGGACAGTTGTCCAGAACTCAGGCGAGCTACCAATTAATGCCATACCGTACTTGAAAGCCGGTTTTTGTTCGCGTGATCAGGACTCGCTAGGCGCGGTGGCTCCACATAAGTGAGTCTAGTCCATGGGACTAATCTCATCAAGGTTATCTGTCACTCCCGCAGTAACTGGTTCAAGGCGTCCAATCAGGCTCCCCCCCCCCCCCCCCCCCCCCCCCCCCCCACACAAACCTCGATGAAGTCAACGACACGTCTTGACGTCTCAGCGTAACATCGTCAAGGAATGGTATTTAATAACACGACAAGTGCGACAAACGAGCCGTGCTAAGAGATAGATAATGCATCTACTGCATTGCAGACATAACTTCATCCCAAACTAAGGTCGTACAAAATGAATCCCTCTGTTTCTTTCCGCTCAGCATAGATGACGCGCCGAACTTCTGGCTTTAGGTACTGTTGCATAGTGCTGCATTCGTTACGTATCTTACTCCGTAAAAAAAGTGCTGAAGGGAGGTTCACCCCTCAATGCATATCAGGGAAGGCGCTGAGACGGTTGGCTTGGTACTGGCGGATATCTAGCCTTGATGCATACGTCGTCTGTAGGTGTGGCTTTGGCGTGGGGGGCGAAAGCAGCCTGGCCATGCCAAGGTTGACGAAGGGTCTAGTTTCATTGCTTGCTCAGCTGCTCCTGCCCCATTTGGTGCTTCTTTTAGGTCATCACATGCTATGGACGTTACGAACCCAGTTCATCAGTAGCTCATGAATAGATGCGTCTCCAAGAGCTGACTGCCTGCTATCCAATAAGTGAAGCGGTTGTTACCTACACTATCGTCTTCCATGCAAATCGCATCTTAGATGCTCCACATAGGCTACTTGAAAAGGATGCACCATGAAGGCGACGGGGAGAAAATGGACCTGCCCATCCACCATGTCGCCCCCTTCGCTTCTCTCGAACGGATGAAATCTCGACAAAAAGAGTTAGCCTCCCAAGTACTTGAAACATGCTATTTGGCCACCTTCATGGCTCCAAGTATTCTTTCAAGCCACATCTCTCCGTACATGGCTGCTGTTCTGGGCAGAAGCTCCCCCATCCATATATGCCTTGAGGCTGCATCCACATTCAGCGGCCTGGAAAACTGACCGACATTGATCTCTGAGAGTAAATTTTAACAAGCTAGGTCTTCCACTGATATTTGCCATCTGTCCCACGTGCGATTTTGTGGTATTTGCTGCTGAAATAGGAGTATATCTATATAAACCTGGCTGGCATCCCCGCTCCATTGTCCCTCGTTAGACACCTTCCACCGCCAACTCTTTCCATCCCTCTAGTCAAAACTTCTTGTTGTATCCTTTCCCTAAATTAGGACTCGTCTGCCAAATATGGCACCAGCTCTGCCGCAATACTGGTGGATCCTCGCCATCACCACCGTCGCCTTCGTCTTAAGCGCCTTCGGCAACGGTGCCAACGATGTAGCGAACGCGTTCGCTACTTCCGTGGCCGCGCGAACCCTGACTATGGCCCAGGCTGGTGTTATCTCGGCTCTCGCTGAATTTCTCGGTGCTGTTGTGCTCGGCTCTCGCGTCACGAATACTATTAAGAACGGCATCATCGGTCTTGATCGCTTCCGGAACAACCCTGCAACCCTTCTCGTGGCTATGGGGAGCGCCGAAGTTGCCTCCGCCACCTGGCTCCTGATTGCAACGAAGCTCGGCTTCCCGGTGTCCACAACACATACTATCGTCGGCGCCCTCGTCGGCGCCGGCATTGGCGCCCAGTCCGCCGTCACCTGGCGGTGGACAAGAGGCAGTATCTCACAAATTGCTGCTTCTTGGCTCATTTCCCCGATTCTCTCCGCCGCCATATCCGCGATCCTATTTGCGACACTCAAGTATAGCGTGCTCGAGCGCCAGGACTCATTCAAGAAGGCGCTCAGGGCTATTCCGTTTTACCTTGCCTTTACTGGCGCGATCCTGGCCCTATTTATCACTATTGAGGCACCCGGTGCCCCGAGTCTCGAGGATTTAGGCGCTGGTGTGGCTTGTGCCATTGTACTAGGAACCTTCGTTGGGGTCCTTGCCTTCTCGTATGCCTTCTTTATGCCATACTTCCACCGCGTCGTTGTCCTCAAGGACCCTCGAATGCGCCCTTGGCATCTGCCTCTCGGACCTCTGTTGTGGAGGGAGAACCCGCCCCTATATTTCCCCGGGAAGGAAACCATGCTCATCGATCATTACCAGAGCGGTCACGAAAAGGAGCCCACGGTGGGAAACCAGCTACCCGCTGCCAGCCAGAGCGCGTCGACGACAGGAGTAGAGACGAGTCCAGGTGATTCAGGAGCCCAGAAGCAAGTCGAATCTAGAGATCCCGCCTCTGGAGACCTCGAGCGCCAGCCTGAAGAAGCCATCGTCCGCCGCTTGTTGCGCAAACCAGAACCAGTGGAACGCTTCCTCGCCCCAACATCCCATCTCCCTGTGTATCATCCGAAAAGGATCCGGAGCTACATTGTGTACTTCTTGCTCCAAGGTGTCACACGAGACTGTGTCACACACTCCTCCCTGCATCTGGAGAATGTCCACAGCAAGTCTCCTCAATATGACAACCGGATAGAGCATCTCTGGACGTACGCTCAAGTCACGAGCGCCGTTATGATGTCTGTCGCTCATGGTTCTAACGATGTCGCCAACGCCGTCGGGCCCTGGGTGGCTGTTTACGAAACGTACAGCTCGGGCGAAGTCGGAAAGGAGAACCCCACGCCCGTCTGGATCCTCGCCATTGCTGGTCTTCTCCTTGGAGCGGGTTTCTGGTTTATGGGCCACCATATTGTCAAGGCGCTCGGCAATAAGATCACTCAACTCAGCCCGACCAGGGGCTATGCAATGGAGCTTGGAGCGGCTATCACAGTCCTGCTGGCGAGTCGGCTGGCGCTACCTATAAGCACTACCCAAACATTGACCGGCGCCGTCGTCGGTGTTTCCTTGATGAATCTAGATCTTGGCGCTACCAACTGGAGACAGCTCGCCTATATCTTCCTTGGTTGGGTCCTGACGCTTCCACTCGTGGCCACCCTGGCTGGTCTGCTCACAGCTATGGCCCTCAACGCTCCCAGTTTCAACTGAAGCCGAAAAGGGTTCAGGTGTGTCACCACTGCCACAGACATATGCCCCGACGAAACGTATTGACCAACCCTGGGCGTTGCTCTACAGCCATGAATGGGGGGTCTTAGAAATACAAACGTCTTGTCTAATATTCCTGTCTTCCTTATCTTCCGAGGCAGCTATCAGCACGCAGCTTAGCCTGAGCTCCTTGGGCTGGACACATTAAATTGACCTCTCACATTTGACCGCGGATGCATCCTTCACTCGAATGACTTATCAGTGAGCAAGCAATGAGGCGCACGGGACACACTTGGTCACTACCATGTACCCCCACGGTATTGGCTTAAGTATCTACGGCCTTGCAAGGCTACTATATTGTAAATCTTAATTTTAATGAAGCCTCCTACTATACGAACTTAGTCATTTATAGTCCAGCTGCTTTATTTTCGGGATTTGGTACCTGTGAGACTCCGCGAAGGTTTCCCTATAAAATGCGATGTCACAGGCTACTCCCCCGGCTCCGTTGTTGGCCAGGTGCTTTTTGGCTGCACCGGATAACGTAGGAGTCAGACAACTGGAAGACAAAGATCGCAGATCCGCTCCCTCCGCACCTAGACCTAGGTCGCTCTACCCAGCTTCGATCCTTGCCTTCACTCGCAGAGTCGAACGGCGTCTTTGGGGATGAGCCTCATGGATCTTCCAAGATTTATCTTGTGATCGTATGGGCTATCTCCCTCTGTATCCTGGTCGGACCAATTTCAGTTGGGACATTGGTCAGACGCGTCAAAGGTCTACAGCAGAAGAGCGCGAGCACTGGTGGGCCCGAGCCGCTAGGGGTCTGTGGGGTTTAGAGGAAGAAACATTGTTCAGCACATTGGGTTCCATACGTCTGGCTTTTGTCTAAAGCCGAGCTTTAACGTGCGGGGCGTCGTTTGTTTCATTCTTAGTTCCTCTCTAGTCATAGTGATGAGGGTTTATGTCCGTCATTTTCGACACTTAAGGGTACATGCCATTAAAGTTGAGTTGTAAAGTCCGCGTATTCAAGGTTTTAAGGAGCGTAACTCATGTCTCGTCGGTAACGAACAGAGCCATTCCCATCTCCTCACGGTGAACAATCGCTGTCTTCCATGCAGCCATTTAACAATGATGCACCTGAACAGACTATGTTGATTTCCTGACGGATTGGAGGGCCATATCAAAGCCACATGTACTAATAGACTATTACTTGTGGTTGGTTTCTCTGTCGGATCGCTCCGCGGTTGGAGTGGGAAAAGCTTGCGTTGAAAGTGCTGGTCAAACCGCGGGTCGCAAGCGAGCGACGGTTGTTAGAACTCATACTCCTTGGTGCAAATCGACTACTGATGGTTAGGTTTCGTTGCGAAGAGAATATGATAGGTCAAGAGAGGTTCACTGCATAAACAGCAATAGAACCACCTTGTTTATCTGCTCGAAATGTCACCTCATAATGGGCTGATGTAGTCGATCAATGCAAATAGAACCTTGGTATCAACCCTGCACCCCTCGCCTTGCTTTGTCGCTCGCCGAAATCCAGGCCACAGCCATTGTTCCACGTTAGACATGTCTATGCCGGCCATGTTTTGCTGAGCAATAATCTCATATGCCACCCGGCATGGGGTGGTGGACTCGTCAGGCGCGACGAGGGGGAGTTGACCGTCGTGGTCATACTGCGCAATGAGAGAGAAAACGGCGGGGTTGGCGGAAGTTTGTTCTGCAGGAGTTGAAGATGGTGCGGATGGATCTTCGGTTAAGACTTTGGTGACAGGTAACGGTGCCGGGCTTAGGTCATAATGCTGCTGTCCCGAGGGTTGATTGATGGGCCTGGAAACACGGTGACAGCATCCTTGTTTGTCCAGGCCGCCACCCAAGAAACTGGGTTCTTCGGCTGACAATGGTTGTTCAATGATCGCTTGACCCGATCGGCCGATCGATTCCGGCGCAGAGTCATCGAAATGGCTGCTTATTGCATATGCGGCGGAATCCCCGGCGGCAACCAGAGCCTCCAGCTCCTCGATACGAGCCCGTGCTATGCGCAACTCTTGTCGAGAATGCGTCAACTCCGTCTCCAAGGATTCGATGCGGGCTTTGACACGTGCGCGGTGACGACGCTGATTATGGCGAACTCGAGTCGCGTTGTGATCCTGAGCTTTTAAGGACCACTTTGATATGAAAGGGGCTCGACGTATGTGTTCCATTCTGAGGGATCAAGCCTTGGGAGTATACCAGAGGTCGCCAGAGAAAGGGAAAAGCGGAAACATAAAACTAAACCAGCCAAAGGTGTCGTGAGTGACAGGATCTCAGAGCTTAGCTCATGTGGGGGAGGTGACCTGAAGGGAGTGACTCATCTCTTTATTGCCTTTCCTGGGTGGCATGGTATGACATATCGACTTACTTCCTGTTCTGGTTCTGGCCTAGTGACGAATCTATATCTTGATTGGCCTCTAAGCACTGACATACCAAAAACTTTCCAATTTTAGCTTAGCCTTAGTGCACATTGCCTCCACTGCTAGGTGGCAACTTCTGGTAGCCGTAATAGGTTATATAAAGAAGCGAGACTATTCAACTACGCACGCCAGATATCTTACTCATTACTCTCAATTAAAGACTCCGACCATCCGAATACAGCATCATCACTCATCATGAACTACGAAGACATATATGCCCAAATCAGCGAGCGCTATGGCAGCGCAGCCAAGGGCTCGGATGCCAGGTATAGCAACACCATCGCCAAAGCCTTCGGCTATTCAGAGGAGGATCTCGGTTCAGTTCCCAAGGATGCCAATTTGGGTCTGAGCTGTGGCACACCTCTTGCTATTGCTACGATTCGGGAAGTCAGTTGTCTATCTTCCCGTGCCGCAACGAGTAAAGCTGAGGACAATCACAATAGGGAGAGACAGTCATTGACCTGGGAAGTGGCGCCGGGCTCGATGTATTCCTCTCGGCTAACAAGGTCGGCCCAACTGGCAAAGCTATCGGGGTAGACATGAACAAGGCGAGTCGTGGAAATAACTCAATATTAAACAATGACTAACGCAGCATGAGAAACAGGACATGCTCGCAAAAGCACTATCGCTCAAGGCTGACCGTGCCATGGATAACGTGGAGTTCATCGAGTCTCGCATCACCAATATAGTTCTAGAAGACGGTATTGCCGACTGCATCATCTCCAACTGTGTTGTCAACCTGGTCCCGCATGATGAGAAGCAGCAAGCGTTCAACGAAATGTTTCGCCTCCTCAAACCTGGAGGCCGGCTGGCCATCTCCGATATTCTTGCCAAAAAGCCACTCCCCGAAAAAATAAGAAATAGCATGGCTCTTTATGTCGGTTGTGTGGCTGGGGCAAGCCAGGTAGTCGAGTATGAGCAGTATCTGGGTAATGCAGGCTTCACAGGTAACAGAGTTTTGCGCTTTGGAAGGTGCTCACTGCTAATCAAAGCTGGTCTACAGATGTTCTCATTACAGATACGGGTAGCGACCTGAATGTATATCTCGATGCTATGGCGGGTGACTGTTGCTCAGTGATGGGGAGCATGGCGTCGGACCTGAAGGGAGAGGATTTGAATCAATGGGTGGGTAAGTGAAACGCTCTCAAATTGCCTTGAGATATAGCTGATAATGAGGGAAAAGGTTCCTTCAAGATCTATGCCGTGAAGAAGTAGAAGGAACTCTGAGGAAAGATTTAAGTAGAGCCCGGGGGAGGAGGCATAAGTTATTGGTGACGGCTAGGTTGTCCACCAAGCTTCTACCGCGGTTCGCGAACTCAGTAAATCGCCTTTCCCCTAAATATCCAAACTATTGGGTAGTTATGAGATAATGACATGTTTAACGTCAGTGAGAAGATGAACTGAAAGCCAGCCCCATCTCCATCAACGTGACATGATACGCCAATGCAGTACCACGAAATGCTTAGGTCGCTTGAGCTTCTCAGCAATTTCTGGCCACCCCGTGCCCTCTACGATGTACGCTCGCAGACGGTGATCGTCAAGCGGTGACCAAGCTTTCCCTTTTTGTCCCATGATCCGAGCATGTTGCTGCACACCAGACTCGCTCCGTTTCAGCGCCGTGGCAATGTCTGACCAGTCCATTCCCTTGAAAAGATACGCTAGGAGACGAGCTTCGTCATCTGTTGACCAAGGTCGTGGTGGCCGTCCTCGAGGCTTGCGTACCGTAGTACGAGCATTCTCAATTTGAGGGTCCTTAATCCGAGCTCTGCTCAACTTGCGGCTGTAGTCTTTCGTACTGTGAGTGGCGTTACTGGTGGCATTCTTAAGGTCTTCCGCATCAGAATAGGGTGCTACCACGTCCGTGCTCAGGGACAGGGTTTGAGTTGTTCTACTACTCGTTCGAGTGCAGGGAAACGAATGGCTGTTGTCGGCGGGTAGTTCTATCTCATCTTCAAAGAGTGGTTCCAAGAGGTAATCGCGGAGATTTCCAAAAGAAAGGCGCAGCATGATTGCTCTTCTCTCCCGGGTAGAAAGAGACCCGCCTCCCCTGAGAACAGACTCAGGATCCGGCAGGTCAGCCCATCGCAAGATGTCATGAGACATACGCATCAGATGTGTGCGATCAACGCCGCAACTGGTGCATGCGTGGTTCCGTAATGCCCCGATCAAGCTTGGCTCAGAACTTGCACTTCCCCTCGGGACGGAAGGGATGACTGCTTGGCTCCTCTTGCTGGATGAATCCTTCTCGCGTGGCCTGGTGGCACGCGCATGCTGTGATTGAGGAGACATGACAAGGGCAAGTGAGGAGTCACGGTGCATGGCTTGGGGGTTGTTGCCTGTCGGCGTGTGGGTGAGACCGGTTGAGTAGTCGTCGTGCCTCTGGCCACTCTCGCTTGTGTTCTGAGGGGTGGGTGCGGCATCGCGTTGTCTCTTGTGTCGATGACGGCCGTCGGGGATGTTCACCTCATCATCTGCGGCGTCTTCAACGGCTTGAAAATCGCCCAGGGCAGTGTGGCACGTTCTCTTTCTGTCACTGGAACCAGGTTTCGCAGATTCCACGGGAGCCTGGTAGGAGTCAGAGGATGGTGTAGGGTAGTCGCAGCCGGACAGAAACTCTGTCGTGTCCGGCGGCGGGCGCGCCTCGATCAAGACCTCTATGCTGCTCCTCTTTGGAGGAGACGGATCCCTCGGCTGTTCAAAGGCGGCGATGCTCTCTGCCGACTGTGCGCGGGGGTTTATGCAGCTAGCGGCCCCTTCAGCCCCTTCAGCTGTGAGTGTTGATGTCAGCTCCAGGGTATAGCCTGCAGATCGCACCACGCCAGCAAGCCCGTGGTCCGACAAATATGCATCAGCTTGCACGATATCTTCTTCGCATTAATTTCAGCCCGTACTTTAACTCTCGCAGAAAATGACCAAGGCTCACCTTTTACTAGCACCTCACGACGCTCTATGGGCGCTGTTGGCGCTTCCAATCCATCCGCTGCCTCATGAAGAGCGTTGGTAATGCAGGCAAGGGCTGCTTCCTCAGTTCCTGGTCTGTCGGAGTGATCACCACGGCTTGAATCGGCACTCTGAGTGTTGGTTCCAAGCGCTTCGTGCGTATCGGATCCTTCATGTTCGTTAGGGGAGGGATTAGACCATAGATCTGCATTGAAACACTGATTGGGACTGCTGACATCCCAAGCGAGAGACTCATGGCCAAGGGCAAGGCCAAATCCATTGACGCTAATGGGTGCCGTGGATGTTGGGAAGTCGTCAGAGCTAGCCATGTCTGGAGTTTCGTTGATCGAGAGAGGCTTGCTGCCTACTACTTAGTCAACACATGCCTTCGTTCATATTCGACAGAAGTATTGGACTGACCAAGCCGTGGATTGGCATCCTCGCTGTCAAATTCTGCAATAGGAATATCGCAAATCTGCGTTGGAGAGGCGTCGCGGGAAATGCCGAGGCCCATTTGAAGTCTCTGAGAATTCTCCTGAGCCTTTTGGGCATGCTTCTGTGCAGGCCTGGACTCCTTCTCCTCGTAGCGCCTCTGTAGCGACAAGACGTCGAGGGGCTTTTGGAATTGGAAAGCCATGTTAGAAGACGGATGGTGCTCTGAGTAGAGCATCATGGGAGGGGTGGGACAACGGCTATTTATCTTCGAATAAGGCGTCCGCCAGCGGCAGGTCTGGGCGCCTTCCGTCAGTCAGTCAGGGGTAAGTCAGCCACTCCACGCCGCAAAGGACGCGTTGTTCAGCAGCAACTTGGAGCCGGAAAGAAGCGACAGAACCGAAGAACCAATCTCCAGGCCAGGAGATAGCGATCCCACCTCTCAGCAGTGCGGGTTCTGTGGGACAACCCCCATAGGTATGACTCGCTCAAGAACTGACGATCAGCGCGGAGATGGACAATTCATATGGCCAGAAAGACTCGGAAGCGTAATGATTCTGCCGTATGGCTTTTACGAGCAGAATCGCCACCATACCACCCTCTCCCATGGGTAAGAAATGCGACAGGGAGATGAAGCCGTGGCGACTGGTGAACCCAAAAGAGATTATTTTTAAGCCTTAAATGTTAATATATTATTTTACCTTTTTATATAAAACGTATAATGTTAATCCTACTTATAATACAAAATAATGTTATTATTTTCATGAATTTAATAAAGAATATAAACGAGATTATTATATTATAATTTATTTAAAATTTATATAACAATAATTTTAGCGTATTATTTTATAAAAGCTCTTCTTAGTTAATAAATCTAATTTCTAGTTATTATTTTATATTCTAATAGCATTAGCGCTATATTGCTTACTAGGCCTTTATAGTTGGTTATACTAGAATCGTTCTCAGCGGGTATATAATTAAAAGTACTATTATAACCCGCTGCTTTTAGCAGACCTCCTCTTAACAGAATGCCACTCCATACCGAGAGATGCTACCAGTATTATACAAGCAAGTCCAAGTGAAACATAAAAGGCACGCCCTAATGCCCCAGCGTAGATGAAGGACGAATTAGAATCTTCTCCGAGGGTATGGGAGGCGTCAGCGTTCCTTTCGAGATCACCAGAAGTCTTCTGACCGAGACCATCAGTGATGAAGCTAGAAGGCAGGCTGCCCGCAAAGATTGTCTGCGCCGTGGCAACAAAGATTGCTGGACCCAAGGCTTGTGCGAGCTGGATGATAGAGATGCCTATCTGCGAGTCACTGTCAGAGAAGATAGCCTGGACGGCCCACCTGAGGGCCCTGGAAACCAATCCCAGTCCCAAAGCCGAGCAGTGCTTGATAAATGAGCAGTTTCCATATTGCCGGCTTCGTGTGGATCGTAGTGAGGAATCCAGTTGCCACAGGAGTTAAGAGACCATTGAAGACCATGAGATAATTTGGGTATCCAACCCAATACGTCAGAAATCCAGCTAGGGGAACTGATATGATTAGACCAACTCCCAAGGGAAGCATTAGGATCCCCGAATTGGTCGCCGACGCCCCTTGGACGGTTTGGAAATAAGTCGGCAACTGGCACATACATTTAGCGCAGTCGAAAAAAGCGTCGACCTTGAGGTACGCACGTAAGATTCGATCACGGACAAAGCCCCGTTGTTGCATGCGGCAAACAAAAACCCGCACAGCACGCTCCTCCTTAACAGTATCCGTGTAGGCATGGTAGCCCTGTCGCCGAGTTGGATCTGCAACACAGCGTATACCAGCACAAGGCTCACAGTCAATGCTAGTGGGAGTAGGACACGCCAGTCTGTCCATCGATACTGGCTTCCACCCTATTGAAATGTCAGTATCAGGCACGTAAAGGCCGGGATAAAGACAGCCGTGCTGTATGGTTCGACCTTTCGCAGAAGAGTTGAGAAGCTCAGGCCACCCAAGATCCCCCCGGCCGGTAGGTCAAGGAAAACAAGTACAAGAACAAAGGCAGCAGCCAGAAATGGGAGCTCGATATAGAAGCACCATGACCAATTCAATCTGTCAACCAGAACGCCTCCGATCATGGGGGCAGTCAGTGAAGCCACAGCTTCGGTGGCAGCACCAATGCTAGCATACTTTGACCGGCTTCTCAGAGGTGTCAGTTGGATAATGATGCTACAGGGACAAGTGTCAGCTCGTAGGCAGGGCTCGAGATAAGGCGGAACGAACGCAAAAGCCCCGGATGTTACCCCGGCCGTTGCGAGACCGGTGATGGCTCTTCCAAGGATGAACATGGAGGAGCTACTGGAGAGCGCGCTCAGCAATGCCCCGGCCATGAATATGGCTAGGCTTGTGAGAACAAGTACTTTCGCGGGTATTGGGCTGTAAAGTTTTCCATAAAGTGGCTGGAAAGACCCGGACATGAGTCGACTGAGAGTACTAAGTCAGTCTTGCTCCCAATTCTATAGAGTCTTTCTGTTGAACTTACTAAATTGACAAGTACCACCCAATATCAGCCATGGTTCCAAACTGAGCGGTCAGACTTGGGATATTGATGGCCAAGATTGTGCTATCCTGGGAGAGGTCAGATTCTCGTACAACGAGAGGGCGCGAGAATGTCAACGGCACTCACTAAACCGATGACGGTGAATATTAGATAGGTGGCAAGCATAGGAACCGCAAACTTGAGCCCACGCGGATATGAGGCTGGGTGCGCCCCTTCTTCTACTGAGACTGACATTGCATCCACAGCATCATCCCCCAGCCCGGTCGATGAAGATTGAGGGTGAGCGTCGGCCTTGCTTGGGTCTGTCATTTTTGTTGTTTGTATCGCCACAGCTCGGCAGCTCACAGCGGAAGGTCCTGGTGATTTTATGACTTTCAATTTTGTCCCAGATCTCTATGTACATAACCGCGTACGATAGATAGAGCCCCCTAGTGGCGAGACAATGGACACGTTCGGTTGCCTAGGATCTTTGTCCGCCCGCAGGCGCGAAATGGCATTGACCCCACTTGATGCTGTTACCAGGCGTTTGTAGGGCGTGTCATGACACCCTCCCTCACCTTTGACACTGGCGTGACCATCCCATCTCAAAAGTAGGAGGTGGACATGGAAACTTTGTGTATAATTGGACTGAGACGCCGTCGCTCGTGCTCTCACTCTCGATCTCGGGGCTTCAACTTTTCGTCACGTCAGTGCTCAACCTGGTCGCTCTCCCATCCTTGCTAGCAATGTCGGCCAAGATCACCACCCCGTTCGGAGAAGCCGTGCCTCCTGCGCCTCGACACTCGGTGACTGTCCACATGGGCGGCTGGGATACTGTCGAAAAGTATGGTTCTGACTCATCCACCGTCATCCCGCACTTCAAGAATGCCTACCCACGGATGAAGCGTCATCGCGATATCGTTCAAGTAAGCAGATGGATCACTGCAATTGAGGATGTGTTCTGACCACCTTCTAGCTTTCTGCCGCCGTCCTCGAGCATATCGAGGCCACAGATGCAGACTGCTTGCTTTTCTCATCTCTCCAGTCCGCCCAGGAGTGTGTCGACTTTGCAACCTCGGACAAGAGAGACAACGGACATGGCGTGCGGCCCGTTCTCGCGGAGCTGATGTCGATCCGAGCCTTCGTGGCCAAGGATTTCTTCTACGCCGTCGTCTTTCCATCCGAACACAAAACCGTCGTTTCCAAGTTCTGGAGCACACCAGGAGCCGGCATCTCGTCTCGTTTCGCCGAGGCCAATCTCGAGGTGATACATGAACTGAAGGAGGTTCCAATATCTACCGCCAAAAACCTGGACATGGCTCGCCTAGCCTTTGATGGCCCAGCCCACCAGACTATCCGGGAGAGAATCGTGTTCTACCTCGACAGATCGTCTAGAGATCCTCACCGAACCCCGAGGCCAACTGAAAACGACGTCTATCTCTACCAGACAGGCATGGCCTCCATTTATAGGCCGCACCGTTACATGCTAGATCTCTATAATGGCACGACTGTTCTTTTTGGAATGGCCTTTATGAACACCCTCAACGTCTTTGAAGACTATGGCCCAGGGTTCAAGTTTTTCGGCCACCGCTCGGATGATGACCTCGTCTAACTTGAGGCGTTCCTTCATGACAGTCGCACCCGCGGCAACAAAGTCCAGGCCATCTGGGCCGAGTTCCCAGCCAATCCACTCCTTGTCACGCCTAATATTATGCGACTCCGAGAGCTCGCGACCGAGTATGATGCCGTCCTCGGCATAGACGACACCATTGGGAGCTGGGCCAACATTGACGTTACCGGCCTGGTCGACATTCTCGTCACCTCGGTGACCAAATATTTCAACGGTTATGCAGATGTGATTGCTGGCTCTGCCATCCTTAATCCATCCTCGCCGAAATATGTCGCGCTGAAACCCTTGTTTGACAAGAACTATACCCCAGAGCTCTACGTCGCCGATGCTGAAACCATCGAGAAAAACAGTCGTGACTACCTATCTCGAATGGTTCGCTTGAATGCAAACGCATCCGCCATCGTGGATTATCTACAATCCTGCTCCGAGGATCCGACAAGCGCCATCCACAAAGTCCACTACCCGTCCATAAACTCTTCCGGCAAGTACTACGAGAGCGTCATGCGCCCTGCCACCGCAGACTTTACACCAGGGTACGGATGCCTGTTTAGTGTGGAAATGGTCGACATGCCCACCACACAGGCCTTCTACGAGAACCTCAACGTGCACAAGAGCGTTCACCTCGAGGCTCCTTTCACGCTAGCGTTCGCGTATACAATGTGTACCTACAAGAAGAATCTCTCCTGGGCTGCTGATAATGGGTTGTTGCCGACGCAGATAAGGATTAGTGCGGGTCTGGAAGATACAGAAGTGCTGCTTGAAGACTTTAGGGTCGCTGTAGAAGCGGCTAACAGGCAAAAGCAATTGTCGGAATCTTGATCATGGTGCACTAGAAGGCCAGGAACTCTCCAAGACATGTAGTCTGAGTGACTGTAATAAATTGTTTTCATCATGGTTTCCGTCATTAGTTTGATTAGACGGCCGATAAGCTGTAGTTATTGCAGATATCGCCACAGTGGCTCTGCTCTTTCCCCGTCTCTTGGCGCCTTTATCTCCCTTTTCCATCTTGGATGCTAGTCAGTGGAGAGTTGGATGGCAAACTCGCCATGCCGGGTTCCTCGTGCCACCAAGAAACCACCAAGGATCTTGAAAGCTGGGATAGGTGAGTTAAGAATAGACTTCTCTCTTGGTGGCCTGGTAGTATCTCGTAGGGCGTTTGGTGACATCCCTCAAGGGCCCACCGAATCGTGGATAGGGAGCCAAGTGACACGAAAAGTGGGTCGAGACCGCAACATCTTTGCTTCTCACGAAAGTAATCTCGTTAATTATATTAGACACCCCCCTACGATTCCGTCCTTGTCATAACAGCGTGTACTCTGGATACTGAATCCTATCGTGCTTACAATCACAATCTCATCAACCGCCGAATCGGTGTCCCGACAGACAACTACGTCATGACCCAACCGCAGCGCCTCCTCTCCCACTTTGCCAATCGGTATGCGCAGCCTTGCGATTCTGTTCCTTCGGTGGGGTTGCTGCTGACTACATACGAATTGGGTTCAGCGGATGGCAGCGCTAGCCAGAAATCCGGATGGGTCGAACTGTGGGACAGTGATGAGAGCGATCTGTGGGATCGGGGAATCCCGTCTGCTGCCCTGATCGACTGGATCGAGTCTCGCCCAGCACAGCTGAACCAGTCTACCAACAGACGCCGGTTGAGGGCCCTGGTACCCGTATATTTCCCCAAGCACATCTCAGAGCGGCACAGCTAATGCGGTTTTCACAGGGTTGTGGCAGAGGCTACGACGTCGTCATGCTCGCGCTGCACGGGTTCGACGTCATTGGGCTTGAGCTCTCCCCCAAGGGCGCCGAAGTGGCCAGAGCGTACGCCGAAAGCGAACTATCCGATCCCCACGAGTACAACTATGGTGACCCAGATGCTGTCTTGGTTGACGGCCCGGGTAGCGTCACGATCCTGTCGGGCGACTTCTTTGACAGTTCCTGGGCCGAAGCCAAGTTTGACCTCATTTACGATTACACGGTATGTGGATCAACCGACCCAGCAGCAGCCACTCATTAATGCCGGGCAACTTCCACAGTTCCTCTCTGCCCTCCACCCAGACATATAAAAGACTGGGCTCGCCGGATGACGGAGCTGCTCGACCCCGCGGGCGTCCTGGTATGCCTCGAGTTTCCTCTCTTCAAGAAACCGGACGAGCCTGGCCCGCCGTGGCCTCTGCAGGGGGTCTACTGGAACCTACTTGCAGAAGCAGGCGATGGTAAATTGATTGATGGCGATCAGAAGGCCGATCAATCTACAAATGGACTCCTAAAGAGGGTGGACCACTTCAAGTCTGCTCGCTCGTACCCCAACGGCAAAGGGACAGATATGGTCAGCATCTGGTGTTGGAAGCAAGCGGATGCTCGCGTGGAGGAAATCCCCTGATTCAGGGGTGGCTAGCTAATAAAATGCCTATCGTCTTACTTGTAACACGGCCGTCTTTCTAGAAGATCCCAGAGTCTAGGTCGAACAAGAATGTCATATTCAAGAGATCGTCGTCTAAACTTGTGACCTCTTGCCCATATGAGCTCTCGTCGACAGACAGCCCGATGCCCGTAATATCACATCCAGCCCCTTGCTGAGTGGCCTCCCAGAGACCGGGCACCATGTCGCAGCCGCTAACGTTGCCAACTTGACAGGAAAGATCGGGAAGCGGCATTTGGCAGAGCTGACTGAACTCGGCCAGGCACTCGGGCGTCTGCCAGGACCACGGCACAATTGCCGTAGTCCCATCAGCAGGCACGCTGCTAAGATGGTGATGAAACACGGCTTCATCGCAGCCTGCCGCTTGTTGTAGCCTTTCCATGGTAAAAGGACCGGGATCTGATGGCCTGCCGCAAGAGTTCTTCTCGATCGCGCCCAGATCGGTGTTTCCAGCTTGAGCTGGACCACCAAGTTCGCCAGAAGCATGAACATCCAGCCCATAACCAAGCTTGAACATGGCTAGCCACTGCGCGTTATCTGATGGCGTTTGGTTCCAGGGATCGTCGTCGTCATACAAGATCAGGCGGGCCTGTCGACGCAGTGCTTCATCTGAGAGGTCCAGGCTATTCTCTCTTGCGATTCGAACGTAGTCGCCCAGGCGTGCTGTGAGAGACTCGAACGAGGTCGGTATTCGCTGAATTTCACAGGCCTCTCCTCCAGATGGTGCGGCGATCTTCTTGGTGGTGCCTTTCGAGGCGCTAAAGGGTTCGGGATCTGTAGTCTCGAGACCGATGAGGTAAGGAGGCATGGCGTTCTCGACGAGTAAGGCGACTGATGGATCGAACCCGCGGCAACCACTCCAGTCTTTCATGTGGGCGCCGTCTCGAAAGTGGTCTGCAAGATGGTCGTTGCGGTCGGGCCAGGTTGTGAAGCTTTCGCCACAGAACCCGCATCTCGACCGGATGTTCGCCTCCTTGGACCTCCAAGCCTCCATCGAGTCCGTAACTTCGTCCACTTCATGGGCAAGGCGGAGGTGTTGCCGTAGGTGATCTTTTCGAAGGAAGGTTCTGGCGCTGAGAGGCTTGCTCATGCATTTGGCTGCATGATGCGATTCCAGGTGAGCCTCTGTGGGATCCCGCTCGTCACAAAACACGCATCGCGCAACATCCTCGGCAGGATCGTGGTGCCTCGGGCCTAGGAGAAGGCATGTCCATTTCTCGAGCACAAGATGGAGCGAACCCTCATGACGGGTCCAGTCGTACCTGGATTTGAACGTGTCTGTGCAAAATGTGCATTGGTAGAGCCGGCCATCTCCGTCTTTGTTCCCGTTGCGTCGTGCCTGGTGACGACGGGTTGACTTGGCCTCTCGGCGCCGCTCATAAGGTTTGGGCACCTGTATAAGTCGGGACACCGCAATGCTGGTCCTCCACGGCCAGGAGCTCGCCAGCCTGGAGCCGATAGCACCCCTCGCCCAATTATCTAGCGCCTCATGCACCAGACACTGCAGCATCACCCATCCCACCAATCATGCTTGGCTGCCGGCTGCAGACCATAGGACTGTGCAGCCGCGAGTGCCACTCGCTGAGTGGTTACCCCTGTGCCCTGTTCATCTGAAACATCGTGCCCCTCATCCCGTCAATTCTGGCCCGCATCCTCTAAACAGCCCAGTGATGGCCCGCGATTCTCGAAACGGACGCAAAACCGGCATGCCGCCTTGTCAATTATTCTCCCTGGTGCGCCCCGTCGCTGACCCGTCCGAGCTGATAATTCTACTTCAGAGTTCTTTTACTCTCCAGGCTACCTCTGGGGGTGAACGCGTGTGGCCCGACGTGTCGCGACACGACCGTGACCAGCTCTTTTCATTCTTGCCCGCGATGTACCGCACAGAGTTCGGTGACTTGGCCGCTGCGTGCCGTTAAGTCACCGCCTGCGTCGAGGAGGAGCTCAACCGGCCACAGCAGGCCAGCATCCGCAGATGGTTTTGTGTTGCGTGGATGCCTATACCCCTGCGTCCTCTGCACCACCATCTCGCCAGCAAGAAGATTGTCCTCGCGGAGATAGATGTTCCACCACCTTCCACATCGCCAGGAGAGAACAACCAACTATGGCACTTCATATAGGAGGCGGCCAGCATTTACCGATAGGAGATGACATGAAGTTTCACTCTGAGTTAGTGGCCTTGAAGCCAGACTCGCGAAGATCAATCGAGCATAGCTGCACTCTGAACTACCCCGTACAGCGTGAAATCTCTGTTCATGATCTCTCTCAAGAACTCTCTATCATCCCGCATCCTGGACCTGTCGGGCGAAGGAGCCCAAATCTTGACTGCGACTTGAGCGATAGTCCATTCCAGTACCAGTGTCGGCCCACCGTAGCAGAGAGTGCTGGCTTGACGCACGCTGTCCCCGATCCTACTTGGCAACACCCTGTAGCTGACAAATATCCATTGCGTGGGCCGTCTCGAAGCCTTGGAGCAGAGCAAGGACATTTGTGTACATCGCGCACAGAATAGCGACGTGGAAGAACTGATGCGAGCTGCCCCAGATATCGAAGCGCCCAGGGGCCAAACGCTCGGGAATGCGGAACTACGATGTTCATCAATTCTTGGCCTGGGAGGATTGAAGCCACACGGTGGCCACGCGGTGAGCCTGCAACATACCCCGTATAAGAGCACCCCGGTGCCGTAGAAGCCAAGCTCCAAAAGATACCACTTCATTCCCGCATAGTGGAACATGAAGTCGAATCCATACCGCCGAACCCCATGCACCAAGGGGATGAAGGCTGATGAGCCAAGACTCACAAAGACAACCACTTTGACATTTCGCCAGTGCGGCGTCTTCAATAGGGGATGCGAGACCAGGACGCCTGTGACAGTCCCTGTTGTCAGGATCTAGAGCTCACATCCTGTTAGCATATGTTCTCGGGTCCGTGGAACTACGCAGAATAGGAAGCAGGATTGTTTAGATGAACTGACAATACTCCAGTGCAGCTTCTGCAGATTTCCTTCACAGAAGAAGACGTAGTATATGCCGGACGAGAACGTGCCGACCGTCGCAATGACAATACCGAGAAGATCAATACCGTGCCAAAACAGCTCTACACGTTGGGAGTGCGACCGCATCAGGTGATAGAGGGCGCTCGAGACCAGGCAAAGTTCTGCACAGCAGAAAAATATTCCAAATATGGCACGGTCCGTAGGTGTAACATCGAGGAGCATAGGTCGGGATCGGTCACCAAGGCCATGGAGGAAAATCGGTACGGCAAAAGGTAGGACCAGAGCTGGGACCAGGTGTGTGTAGACGTTGCAAGTCTCGTTGTGCATGAACTTTAGGCTCCTGAAAACTTCGATACAGTCGCCAGCCGGTCGATAGCCATTGAGGATGAATCTATTGTCAAACTGCCAGTCTGAGATCTCGCGCCAAGTGATAGTCTGAGAGGAAGCCTTCGCAAAGCTGGGCTGGTCGCGATTGCTGTTCGCCTCGGGCTTTGGCACCGATCGCTTCCTGAAGTTTGCTGCCACCATGTTCTCCTTCTTCGTTGTGGTTGTGAAACGAGAAAGGGATTGACGGCGTTGGGGAGAGACTATACCGACCGAGAAATGAGCTCCGGGATAGATGGTATAGACCTTCGGGTTGCATGAGGTGACCATCCGGGGCCAGTGTGACTAAATACGAAAGTCCCACAAATTGCGCATGTCTCCTCAGAGTCAGCCGCGGCGTAGCACTGCGACGTCGATAATGATTCGCTAGTACCATGCGGGAACCGGTAATTCAGTCGGATGTCCCAACCGCCATATTCACGTCTGTGTTATGGAACGGTATCATCTTGGGTAGTGAAGGTGGGTGTCCGACAATTTGGACCATCCCGATATGTTGCCTTCCATGGTGGACATTGCCCATCACGGAGCAGCTTATGGGCTCAACCACCCGCTCTGTGGTCATTGACCTAACAGGCGAGGATACGAGAGTCTCATGCATGCTGCTAAAGAGAGCGAGGCTCCGACAGTGAAGTTCCAACTATTAACAAACTCATGAATACCAAATCCAAGGAAGAGTGAATACATTTACTAGTGCTTCGATTCTCTTCTCCCTACTCATTCATGGCATAATAGGTTACATGTTCCTTCAAAAATTTGCTAAGAATCCCCAGAATCCTTGCCCCTTCGTTCGTTGTGGTGTGATGTCTTGAGCGGATGCCCATGAGGCTGTAGCAGAGGAAGGGCTCGAGTTACGTTCTGGGCTGTCTCTGGGCTCCTGCGTCGTCGTCGACAGCTCATTGTTGGCAGAAGCGATGGAGCCTACAGACGCTGCACTTGACGCAGACAAGCTCCCCCCGGGGAGATGTAGACTCTGGGGGTTCAAATTGTGTCCATGTGCTTCTTGAGCTGGAGAAATGTCTTGAGGTCCGAGAAGGGACAATCGCTGGATGCTGGTGACCTCGCTGAGAAGCCCCGGCCGGGACTCATAGCCCGCAAAGACGCCACCAACTGGCCTGATAATCACAAGAGCATCGCCGCCATAAATGCGAGTAAAGGTGTTTGCCTTCCGATAGAGTCCCCTTGACCGATTCTGCATCCCTAACGCAGGTCGTTTATTTTTTTCATTGCGCTTTCGAGTCATCGTTAATTGGGAAAAATATTGTTTCAAGGGAAGAAGAAGAAGAAGAAGAAAGGCAATGAAGGTGTAGAATATAGGATGCAGAAAAAAAGAGAATGAAGGCCCAGGATGGGGTTTAAATAAGAGAAACCCTGAACTTCAAAGAACCACTGAAGAGAAGAGATCAAGAAAAAGATAAGGGAAAGCGCGGGAAGCGGGATTCAGAGCTGGATGCTGATGTTGAACTGTTGTGTGAACCAATGGATGGCAGCGGACTGGGTCCGCCTCCAGGTCCTGTCATTGCGGACCACTGAAATCCAGACTAGCCAGCGGTTATGCACCTCTGTGTTCTAATCTATTATTTTAAAATAGAAACATATACTTCAATAAACTAAAATACGGCATTAAGCCTCAGCTCAGCGCTACTTAAATTCATCATATTCCAAAGCTGTGCCGCATCCCCCTATTTATGGTTCTGCAAGAAGTCATTATGCAACTCATGGAGCTTATTGGATGGTGTGGCCGTATCTTGATCCTACGAATGTAATGAATGGTGCTTGTACGAGACTCGATGAATGATGAGGCCTGAGTCCGTCGTGATGGTGTACCATCGGGAGCAGCGGAAGCAGGCAAGTCTGGCTTCTTAGACAGCCACTTGATGGTACCTTGCGATACGACGCACTAATGCATATGAGAAAAGGCATCACCAACAGCACGCGCTATCGAAAAGGGGGGTGTCAAAAGCCGTTAAATTCATCCCGGCGTTCAATCTCCTGGCACCACCATGAGCGTCGCGGACCGGAGAAGGTTGCTTTTCTTGGATGAGCTGCGGGGCAGCCGGACGAGTTGTGGAGCAAATCGGGCTCGGAGCGCCGGCCAACGGGTCCGAAGCGGGGCAAGAGCTGGCCAGCAAGCCGAAAAGCCACCGGCGCCTAAGCTGGGTAGAAGGCGCCATGCTTCGGCAAGCGCGGGGTTGTCGTATTGCACATGTGATGGAAAAGTGGCTGCTGCATGGTGGGGACTAGAATATGCCTGTCAGCTGCGAGGCAAGGGAGGCGCTCGGACAGGCTCCGAAGGAGAACAAGGGGCAAGCAGACCTTTGCGTCCACATCTGCAAGCTCCTAACGACCGGTGTCCCTCCTCAAACTAACCACACCGCGGCTCACTCGATCGTCGTACTCATGCCATACACTCGCCAAGCGGAGCTTCTCAAGCGGCTGCTCTCCAGGATACCGCAGAGCATCGAGGTGTCCAGCATCGACGGATTCCAGGGGCGCGAGGCGGACGTGGTGGCTTTTGTGACGGTGCGGTGCAACGAGCATCGCAACATCGACTTCCCGACAGATATACGCCGGATGAACATGGCCCCTGGTCACAAATGCGTGCCTTTGCTATACTAGAGTGGACACATATTCATCAGGGTGAACGGAGTTGGGACTGACGACGGAGTACCTGCGTAGGCTCGGCGCGGAGGGTGGCTCGCGACACAGGGACGGATGTTAATGAGGGGGGCATCAATTTGAGTTGGACCAAGCAAATCCAAGCATTAGTGTTCAGCTGCCCCCGGCGTTACGCTGCGGCTGAAACTAAGCGCTTACTCGATGATGGTGTGGCAGGGGAATGCTATGTGCTCCCTTGATTGGGGTGACGGGGCTCGCTCCCCATCGTCATTCGCTTTCCCTTCCCCAATGTCTCCGCCTGCGAGGACCAATGAGACAGGGGAAAGAATGGCAGAGTGCGACGCGCTTTATGGTTCAAAAAGGCGGCGGCTCGGTAGCTCCGGTGCTTGAATGGAGAACTGGTCTTGGCCCCGGCCGGCGACACAGGTTGTGATACCGGCCTCCGGCCCCGCGAATGTGGGTCGTGGCACGGGATGTATCAGGCCAGCTGTAGTCTGTGCCGCTGGTCAGCGCCTACAGCTCGCACATTCTGGCCCGTTAGTCAATTATTTAAAGCTCAACGACGGCAGCGAACAGCTTCACTCGGGCAATTCTTCATCGTCCATACACTTTCTTTCACGATATTTATCTCAAATTACAAATAATGGATTCAAATGACTCTAGTGTGAGGCTTCCACCCCCTGAAGAACTTCCCCCGCAAGGCCAGCGCTGTTTGCTTCCTCAACAACAGCAAGACTTCAGCCTGCGCTTTTGCTGTTCTGCGTCCGAAGCTCTCCAGCACGAGAAGTACAGTCACGGAAACACAAGATCCTTCCTTTCTTACTGTCAAGCAAGGCTCGCTTGGCTGGATTCAGTGGTCAAGGCCTATCAGAGGGAGAACGTGCAGCTCTGGCAGCGGAACACACAACTTCAACTCGCAGTCAATCACTTGGTATGTGAATGGTATCATCACTGGAATGCAAGCTGACTGCGCCTAGACTCCTCGTCCCCGTATGGCCAGAACGCAGACCGCAAAGGGAGAGGGTGCCCCAAAAACTCTGTATGAGAGACGGGCTCGATCGCGCTCCAAGAAGGAGGGGTCAAACCAGAACGAGCAGGAGTGCTTGAGTATCAACCAGAACAGTGGCGGCAAGTAATAGGAACTGAGCAGTCTTAGTCAAGTCAAGTGATCATTCTCTTATTTTGTCTTCACCATGACGGCCGTGAATCTGTTTACCACTGCAGCTGAGAGGTACCCCCAGAGGATTGCAAACCTCACCGCGACCTTTGAGATCGTCCTATGGAACGCGCAGCCACCGACATATCGATGGATCATATGCAAGCTCTCTCTTCACGACTACGGCCTTCCAACTACTCGTGAACTTGTGCGACCTTGCGTGACCTTGCGTGACCTTGCGTGACCTTGCGTGGTCTCTTTTATGTCCTTGCCTCTTTGCAACTTCCTTGTATAGATGGGTGATTGCATTTTCGGGAATGCTGTCCTCGTGAATGTAGAAGTGAAGTAACTAGGTCGAATGCTTACGTTCTCCAATCTCACGTGAATTATGTTCCTTGTTCTTTCCGGTTTCCATGCCATTACGCAATCGCGTCCGCGATTTTCCCAGGATCGCTTCACAGTCTCGGCACAGGCGATGGTGTTTTGGTCCGGGAGGACAGAGTGGGCCGAGAGCGGGCCTGGCCAGTTTCGCTCATCCTTGCGACAATTCTTCGACACTCCGTAGATACTGGTACCCTCTTGCCCCACGGATGCCTCTCATCGTGGCAAACACGCCCAACAGAGCACTAACCTGGTGACCACGGGCGCTGTCACTTTCAGGCGGTGCTTTAGGGGGACCATTGAACCTCATTGGCATGCTAACGCTATTATTAGCAATGTGCAATCAACTGGACGTGCACAGGTTCAGCGTGAAATGGGGAAGCTCCTTCTGGGAATGGTTCCATTGACAGTTGTTGCTGAAAATAACACCAGTCACAACACCCGCCTCGCACCTGTGGGTTATTTTAGCATGAATTCTGCGTGGACAAGAAACCCTTGCCTTATACGAAGTGATTGCCTGCCCCGTCCGTCTGGAGCGGGGTTTTCGGGCTGATGATGCCTCGCCTCGGATGGCAACTTCCCCGCTCTTACGGCCGAAGTCTCCACATCTCGGCGCTTGAAGCACGGCGCCGGAATAGACCAGCACCGGCAAGTCGACGTTGCTCCGAAACCACTTAACGACCATCAACTCCAATAAAGCCAAGCATCCATCCTCATCTGGTGACCCGAGTTTGGATCTTTATCTTCATCCTTTTTCTTGCGCTTGTTTGCCATGGCTTCCCACAAAGATGACATCCGTCGCCTGCAGGGTATGCACGAGGGCCTCATAGAGTTGACCAAGGGCCTCAATGAGGTCATTGACCAACTTTTGCCGCTCATCAGCCGATCTCAGTTCATCTACGCCAAAATTGATCGTTATGAGCCCCAAAATGTAAGTGTCATGGAAAAAGACTACCACAGAAACTAATTTAAGTCAGGTTGACACCTCATACGAGTGCACTGTGGACTCTATCAAGAGTGGAACCAAGCAGCTTCTTGCAACTGTGTTTGATGCGGACGAGAAGCTCTGGAACGCAAACCAGCACACACTTGTGCTGATAGAAGAAGTGGAGAATGTCATGACCGAGTGTCGTCACCTGGATGGAGGTGAAACTGTAAGTTCGATACTCGACTGATCACAGGATTCGACTAATTCAATAGACTCCAATGGCCCCTTCGACTCCTACTGCTCCGAACGTGGACTGGAAACAATGAGATATATGGGTGCGCAAATTAGTTACGAATGCCTCGAGGCTCGAGCATGCAATACATCCCACGTACCTGTTCATTCAGAGCATTGACTGCGGACAAGACCACGGCACGTTGGCAACGGTCGTAATTTTCGCCTGACCACAAATCAAGTGTGTGAAATGTATGAAACTATGCAGCGAATGGGATCCCAGCCTCCATTTCATCGACAAATGGCCCAATACTGCCTGCTAGCAGCCTGCATACCAGATACCAGAGCAAACAGGCTAGATCCTTTGTCAGGCACGTCGACCAGAAAAACACGGTTGCTTAGCCGAAACAGGATTGCTTCTATTACGGTAACGCTGAGTATCCAGAGAACAATGTAAGCGTCGGTCATGATGGCAACTTTGCTCACCATGCTTTTCGATTGACCTCAGGCACAGGTCGCATGTATATTGGCCGGCGGAATCCCAGGAGGAGCCACAGTTGAATATGAAACCAAAGAGTCTGGAATCTGCGATTTATCTCCAGCCACTTCTTCGCCCATACATCCATCTGGCATTGGAAGGGCCTCACTCCCGAAGTCCAGTTTCACCTGGCATAGCTAGCATCCAGTCAAACAACTCTCAACTTCACCTTCGGACGAGCATGCTACTATCATACGAGGCCATTGGCTCACAGAACTGCCGGAGAGTCAGCTGGACCTCCAGAAAGACCCTAGATCATGCAGGCTTGTATCACCTGAGGGCCAACAGAGTGACCAGAAACGAGGCTGTGCATCCTTGAGAGGAGTAGCAAGACTATATAATGTAGTCTATCAGCGTCTCCTCGACGCACAGTAACTTGCTCCTTCCACCAACACCAGAAACACTTTGCCGCGACTACAAACAATAGCAAAGACCCTTTCACGTTATTGGCTCTATTCTTTCAAACAGCATGGCAGGCAACCCGCAACCTGTTACGGAAGCGTGCGCCTGGTGTGATGGGTTTCAAGCAGGCTACGCAGAAGGCATTCGCTTTGTGACCCCAACGCCGCCTCGATTCGACCCAGGCCCTTCGCCACTGAGCATGTATTCCTTGCCGCAAGGCATTGCTCTTCAGCCTCAACCTTTCGTCTATTACTCTGGCTATTACAGCCCTGCCCTCTACTTCTCATCGCAACAACCCTATGTCAATCTCGCCACCGGGATGCCGTGGCTCGTACCAACCCTACCGGCCGCAGGATTTAGTGCTCCCGATTTTGCTCATGCTCCACCAATGATCTCTAGATCTGGAGCTACCATTGCCTCATCTGATGTTGCTTTGGATACCAATGGGGTTGAAATGATGTCTCAGAGAAGCTCTGAAATGCTGGGTGCAGTTCCAGGTCTGACACAAAATGCACAAGCCGTAACTATGACCTTGGATGAAAGCCAAAGGATTGTCCGACAAAACTTGAAAAGCGATGAGCGCGAGTCCTCTATGCTAGCCTCGTCCTCACTCAACGTCTTCGATGCTTCCAAAAATCTTCAACGTGCCCTTAGCGTCCCGGATCACACAACTTCGGCCCTTCCCCACGCTCAACGGGCGATTGCCGAGAATGTTATACAGTCACCCAGCTGCGACACACTCAATGGCTCAGAAGGAGCCAGCTCATATGCCAATTCTCCACTTCATGGATGGGAGTGCAAAACCCCGGACACTCAACTCCCTCCGTTGGAGGAACAAGTCCAATTCACTGTCCAAAGATCTGCCAGGGATGAGACGACCTCGCGCTTCTTAGCTGGGAACTAACTCCTGACAAACGGAGACGGTAGCCGTGGCGATCTCATACGCCAACTTCCAATCCGGAACGTCTCGCGGAGCTACTAATTGGCGGCGGCACGTTGGACACATCCGGCGTTCGCTATGAGAAGTCACGGTTACAGGAGGATTCAAGCTGTGATGAAGTGGTTCCCTCATTGACCTCTGGCCATCGAGAAGGGTAGATCCTCAATGCTCTTGTATGCGTCTCTTTCGCGCAAATTCGTCTACTACACGCTATTGAATCTTTGTGCTGGGTCGGGAATTGCTTGGATCTGTTGTAGCGTGAATGAAATCTTGAAATTGACATCTTCCCCTATCTTTTGCTCCTTCCTTCGCCTCATTGAAAAGGACCAACGTACGCATACCTGGGCCCAATACCGTGCCTCATTCTCCTCACCGCGTGTCTTGCACGGTGGGGGAGACGTCATTAAGTGAGCGTACTACCACTCGCAAAACTATCAACCATCCTTGTTCCACGTGAAAGGCCACATATCCTGTATAGTTTCTTCGCAACGTGGGCAAGATATGCCTTCATTTGGATGATAGTCTCGCCAGTCTTCACCCCAAAGCGCGTTCAGGCAAGTCTCATGGAAGGAGTGTCCGCAATCAAGCACAACTCGATCGAGAACTTTTTCCTCCAAGCAATCCGTAGTGCACTTAGCTTCCGCACGGCGTATCATGATCGTGCGTTGCAAAGAGGCAGAAGGGTGCGACTGGCATCTTACTCCACATTCGCCGGGATGGCGCCTGTTGCAGACTGTCTCGCATCCGAAGGAAGGCTTGCAGTCTTCGCAATAGACCTATGCCCCGGTCAGCGGAGTCTTTCAGCTTCTGGGTAGCCACTCACACATTCACAGCCAGCAAAGAGTATACCATGTCCCATTGACGTCCCGCAAAGAATGCAGGTGAAAGGTAAGATCAGGATCTCTCTGATAGCCTTATCGAGCTCCTGGGGCGTCATTGCCGCCTTTTGGTGATTCTGGGAATTGGATTCTATGGGGATAGATACGCCGGTATCAGGCCGCGCCGGCTCTTCAGGCGATGATCCTCTCACGACAGGAACGTCTGGGTCGTTTGTGACACGATGCTGCCTAGGCCTAAGGTTGTAACGATAGGATTGTTTCTTATTGCGGATAGGAGGCATTGTAACAAAGTGCTGTGAGCTTAATTTAGAAGTAGGTAACGAAGCCCGGAGAAGCGTGATTGAGGACGAAGAATGGAGGATGGAGGATGGAAGTTTAGTGAGGAGGGAGCCTGGGCGTTGAGTTCCTTTTTATAACTCAGAGCTGGCTAGGACGCCCTGGCCGTGCTGTGTTGATTGGAAACGTACCATGTGATCTTAATTCTTGTCGAGACAAAGGACCAAGCTAGGACCTGGCTCAGGGAGCTGGATATGCCTAGAGTCGAGTACCCCCGGACGCGCTTGGCGCGTCCAGTTCAAGCCTTTGTATTGCACCTTGATGAACGACAAGAGGTTTTCCTGAGAGAGTCATGGTACTTCTGAAGCTGTGACTTCTGTGTCGAGCTTACTGTAGCTATGGAACGGAACGGCGCTCCGATACCCTATCATGTCCGCGACGACGCCGGGAACGCGCATGCCGCCCATGACGATCGGTACGATATGGTACTCGCCTACACGAAGGTGATCCCGGGGAGTCACAAGTGGGACGGAAGGTTGGGCGACGAATACGAGGCGCCTCGGTGGTTTGGCCGGGCGGCAGCGTGCTGTACTTCCTCGGAACGACATGGCGCTCCGGCGGAGCGAACAGGTCGGATAAGGCTCATTATGCCACAACGATACTAGTACTGCCAGCCATGGCTTCGCCCATTGAGGATCTCATGCTCAGTTTGATCACGATGCTTTGATTATATAAAAGAGGTAGTCCTTGCTGAGGAAGTAGTTTTTCAGAGCCAGGACCTGCGGCAAGACGCTCATGTTGTCGAACGCACGGGTTTTGCCAAGGAGGGCTAGATGGTTGGTCTTGTATTCTTGGCCTTTTGCGCTTTCAGTGCTGCTTGATCATCATGGGATGTCGAAGTTAATTGTTTCCAGAACTGCTCTCTTTTGCTCAATTTCGAGAAGCCAGCCTATCAGTTCGGAGATTCCTTGATAGCTCTTGAGGAGCTTTACCAGATCATTTCTGAGATGCTTGCAGCCTGTGACTTGAGTGATACTAAGGCCCCTAATTAGCTTGGGATTCAGACAATTGCAGACCCTCATCAAACCGCCTTTACGCCGAGGCGCATCTCAGAGCCTCCTAATAGGTGCTAATCCGGGATCTAGGATCTTACTGATCGACATGCTCAGCAATGCCTGGCCACCGTGCCTTGGAGCCCTAGGAGCACGCAACATGCTGCGCCACAGAATAGAACTACATAAGAAGTCACACTCCTCCATTGCCCTTAGGTTTTTCTTCCTCTTTCCTTTCTTCCTCAGCCACCAACATCATGGCGGACAACTCTCTCACCAGCCTGTCTGGTATCGAGATGATCCTCAAGGCCGCAGAACTCATCGCCGAGCATAATCGGACGCCTGGTAGAATTCTAACTCCTTCTGGGACATTATCAGCTGGACATCCTGTCCCAAATGAAAGAGTCAATATCATCCAAAGTCGCGCTGAGCCGGCCTCAAATATCAGGAAGAGGGACAGAGAGCACCTCCTTCCCATGCAAGCTGGGAACAAGCATGGTGCGTCTGAAAGGATATATGTTTGGAAGGGAGCCTACCACTGATAGCTGTCTAGACCCTCACGATCCTCCGAGAAAACGCCAGGCCACATCAGTCCGGAGACTTGCCAGCGCAACACCTTCCAATAAAACGAAAATGATTCACGGCCAAAGCTATGCCATCGACGCAGAACTTCTTCTTGAGCGGCACCGATGTGAACTCGCTTGCAGAAACTTTAACCGCTGGGAAACAGAGAGCGCTCCTCTATCATCAACGAACTTAGGGCTGTTCCTCCAGGTCCTTTGTCTTGAGCACCCTCAAAGCCCATCTCTACATCAGCCTGCCGCAAGGCCGGCACGACTAGGACGAGATGTGTCGGTTCAAAAGCCGTTTTTCTGTCATTACGGCTACAACATCTCTATTGGAGACTTCGTGAAAATTGGACCCAATTGCCACATTCATGATGCATGCCATGTTACAATCGGAGAGCAGTGCTCAATTGCAGCTAACGTTACTATCATCGCGGATCTCCCGGGACTCTATCCTGACTCCCGCCGGCTTGGTTTGAGTGTCGGCAAGCCTATTTCCATTGGGCCGTACTGCTATATTGGAGAAGGAGCGATAATCATGCCAGGCTGCGTTATTGGCATGGGCAGCTTTATATATCCCGGTGCTGTTGTAGATACGGTATGTCGCATGCCCTTCTCTGTCAGCCTGTACACTAAAGACGAATATAGCACGTCCCGCCCCGCGCTGTATTTGCAGGCAATTTAGCGAGGCAGATAGGCGAGATGCCCCAAGGCCTCGCATGACACAATCTTGGCACGAACTTTGAGTAAAGAAGCGGGAAACATGTTCAGAAGAAACAGATCCACGGGCAAAACAAGACATGGCAGCGGAAGTGTGAACGTGCAGATCTAGGTACCATGGATACCAAACGAAAAGCTCCGATGTAGAGACAGAAATCAACCAACTCAGCGTCCTAAACAATCGAGTTCGTCTCGGATTCATCGGCATATAAGGAATACCGTTGACTAGAAGGAGATAACGAGGCGGAGGCTGTGGAAAAGTTTGTCAGGACTGACTGTACCTAGTCTATTTGTATGTCAATGCTCAGCCCTGGCCAACTGAATGTCTGAAGGAGGGTCCAGCTGATGATCGTCCATGTTGATTTGTTTGTGATGACACCTATCAGCTCCATTGTTTCTTCCGTTGATGCTTGTTGCGGTTGCCAGTTTCTCGGCCATCCCGCCACCGGGTCCCACCCCGGTTGGTCTATCCTTATGTTGGTTCAGGGCTGTTAGCTCAGCAAACTGCATGGTCGTTCTGGGTATAAATATCTGGTCTCTGTCTCCCATGTCATTTAGTCTGGATTCAAGTCCTTCCATCTCTTTCCCATTCCGTTGCAACGCCCTTGCCCACAGAACAACTTATTCTCATCTCACCCGTGGCTCGACCAGCGACAATATGGACGAGAGACTGGCAATTGCAAAAGCTAACGGAGGAAACGATGGTACGATATTAATGATCACAAGTCAATCTCATTTGCTCATCTGCTATGTGCAGGTCCCAAGCCTGATGAACCGTCTCAGCACTCCGCCGCCCCATGCCCAACTCCAGCGGTCAGCTCAGGCACCGTCCAACAGAAGACGTACGGTCTCTCGTTCGATGACGGACCGCACGTTGCCCGAACATCCTCCAACCGAGCGCGTATGCTAGTGACCTTAAGGCTCCCCCTGGTCCACACGTCACATCAGCTCCTAGAGCATTCCATCAGTGTGCAATCCGCACCTAAAACTGGAACTCCCCCCTTCATAGGAACACCGCGAGGGAGAAATCCTGAGCATTCGTGGATGGATTTTGCCCCTGATACCAAACAAGAGGATTGGGGGTTTATGAGTCCTTTTGATTACCCCCCCGGAAGTCCGACCCAAGAGAACAGTCCTACTCGATACAAGCAGTATGAACCTTCCTACCAGCCCGACTCAGGAGAACAGTCCTACAAGCAGTGCGAGCCTTCTTACAAGTCAAAACTCAGAAAAAAGGAAGAACGAAGAGCAGCACGGAAGGTCAAAGAAGTCGGATGGGACCAGATAATAAGGGCAGCAGGAAAGAGCCGGTCCCGGCAGCCTAGCGAAAAGCGACAGAGGAGGGCGTTTCAGGGTCCAAGGATCACCAAACACAACTAATGTTGCTTATCATGAATTCATTGACCTCCAATATACTATTTCTTTGGAAATTAGGCAGTCGACACGTGGTCTTGTGATCGTAGCTGACTGAAAGATGCGAACGCCGTTCCCCATCTCAGCAAATCCACGGTCCTTCTGAACTTTTTGAGTACTTTCTTGGTATCGTTTCTTTTTACTGCAGTTACGTCCAAGTCTGAGTTTGTTCGCCACATTGCACAATCAAGTGTATCCTTAGGAGGGGATCGCTAGGCATCAAGAGACAACAACATTGTATTGAGACTAGCAGGATGGCCTGGAGCTTCACCTATTTATTTACCTGTTCAATCCCATGAGTCCCATACACAGCATCCCAAATCTCGTAAAATGTGTCAATGCCTTGATCTGCAGCGTTCTGCAGAGCTTGGTTTGCATCGGAGATCAGGGACCATAGCGTCTCAGACTTCTCTTTGAAGTCTTTCAGTGAGATGGAAGAGTTGTCATCGGACTAAATATTTGAATGCATGTAAGAGTTTTGTCGGCCATATTTAGCGAAGAGGCCCCTCACCTGAAGTTGTGGATCGGAAGCGATATGTTCGGCGAGCCTAGCAATTTGTGTGATGACGCGCCCAGTACGAATCATCTGCTCATGCAGAGGAGTGAAAGACTCATTGACCACCTGCAGCTCTTCGACGAGTGCTTGCTTTGTAGCGATCTGCTGCGACGACATGATGGCCGAAAAACAATGAGATATTTTGCTCAGAGGGAGATGGCCGAAGCAAGGGATACTTTTATGTCTTGAACCTACTCTCTTAGGTTGTTTTCAAGATGCAAGGACTCCGAGTTAATAATCAAATTAGGCATCTACGATTAAGTTGGACATAGGCGCCCGCGGACAGGACCCGGCGCGACGCACTAAACGACGCAGGGTGAAGGATCCCTATGTCGGAACTCTAATCTGAAGGTGTTTTCGCTCTGCTAAGCTTTGGCGCCCCTGTATTTCTGTGATACTGTCAGCGGCGTGGCTGGTTTCTTGCCAAATTCTATTTCGAAATTACGCATACTACTCTCACCTGACGGACAGAGGCCATTTACCCGCCGTCAAATTTTAGCGCCAACTGGCAGAACAGAGCGCTAACGAAACATCTCGAGCAAGAAGGAACGAAACCCCTTGGCTTGAATTTCCATCCTCGAGTTGCGTCCTCGCTGTTGTTGAGGACACAGAAAGGGCTTGCAATGAATCCCGTAAACAACACCACAAACACCGGTCGACGAGTGCTTCTCTCATTTGACGAGATGCCAGAATGGTTCCAACGCGAGCATAACCATCGGATTTTGCATGGCTACAGGCCCATCTCAGACTCAGCTCGCATCTCATTCAGCAGTTGGTCATATATCCACAACGAGACAGTCAATATCTTTACCCATCTTATCCCAGCTCTTCTCTTTCTACTTGGCGAATGTTTTGTCCTGCACTATCTTTCCAGAAGTTATATTGGAGTGACTGCTACAGATTTTGCCGTGTTCTCCATCTACATGCGTACTGCCGCTTTGTGCTTGTCGCTGTCGGCAACTTACCATACGTTATTGAACCACTCCCGGGATGTTGAGCGCCTCTGCTTGCGACTAGATATGCTGGGTATAATAGTCTTTATACTGGGAGATCTGGTCTTGGGCATTTACTTCGTCTTCTGCGACTCTCCGGCACGTGTTGTTTACTGGTCTATGGTCAGTGCAATGCTCGTGTACAATTTCATGTGGCTCCCTTTCTCTATCTCCGAAACCGTGGCACTAACAACTTACTTTTGGCGTCAGGTTGGGCTGTGTGGCTCAATAACTATGTTCACGACAATGCACCCCAAGTTTCAAGGTGCAAACTATCGCCTTTTCCGAGCATTGATGTTTGCGGCGACTAGCATGAGTGGGATCGCGCCCTTGATCCACGGCCTCACAGTATTCGGCGTATCGCAGATGATGACAAAAGCGTTGCCTTACACTTTGGGTAAAACAGGCTGCCTTCTACTTGGGGTGTCATGCTACGCAGTAAGTGTTCTGACTCGCTCTGTGTAAGTAATCACCTCTGACGCATCGTCGAAGACAAGGTTTCCTGAGAGCTGGTACCCTGGCAAGTTTGACCTTTAGGGATCCCATTCAATCTTCCACATTCTAGTAGTGTGCGCCGCCGTCGTCCAGTTGGTAGGGTATCTGGATGCATTCCACTACAGGGCGGACCGTGCATGCTGAGCACTTTGAATAGTATGGCGACAGGAGTCAGTTGTGCAGTTGAACATTTGCAGGTATCTGGTGGCAAGAGGTAAAGCTGACGAAGACTGCCGGTCGCATGTAGATTTCTTGAAAATAAAGACTTCGTTGCCCAAGATATTTGCTATGCTCGGAGGCATCAACTCAAACGTGGGAGTACGATCAGCTCTTGTCCTTCTTGACCGAAAAAAAAAAAAAAAAACACGCAAATTTAGGGTACGATGCTCTGACCAGTGATTCCACGGATGTGGACGCAGGAAATGCATTATGATCCATACATAATGCAAGGATGGAGCTCCCGACGGTCTGGCCCGTCTCCACGCGATCCATCAGATCCAGTACCAGCGCCATGTGATGGGGTACGTCATGGAATGGTGCTGGCTATGCGCCTGTAGAAGAGTCGGCCACCCTACCCAAGCAAGATTTGACGTAATGTGCGACCGGCCAGTTATGGCTCTTCTTGCAGAAAGCCGGTCCTGGACGAAGCGATGAAGCATGTCGCAGGCACAGTCAATTCCTCATTTTGCTCCAGTCATTCACTTAATTTGCTGTTCAGAGCACAGCCAACATTCAACTCACGGAGCCTCCATTGACTGTGCAGCTAAGGCTACTGCCCTTGTGTTCGGCCTCGTCGGGCGGTATGCGTCGCCAAATAGCGGCTGACGGCGCCATCAGCAGGAATACGAGGATCGCCTCGATATATCACATGGCATGAAAACGAGCTGACGTAGATCACTTCAAATCGAGGAGAAGAAGAACTTAGGCCGATAAGTAAAGTCAAAGCATGAACGATGAGTGCTGAGATGTCAATCTAGTCAACTATACAGCGATAAAGGCAGTCGATGTGATAATAAACAGATTCATGACGAAGGAAAGGAACTCATTAACCGCTCCACATGTAACCAAAGGCCCTCGGGATAGCCGAAGCTCAGCGAATCCTCTCCATCACGGTCCGGAATGCTTTGGAGCCTCCTTTGAATCTGGATGCGCAGGAAGAGCCATGTTTGGCCTTGTTGTTAAGGGCACTGAACCACAAAGTTGCTTCAAAAGCATCATATCTATCTTGAACGGTGATGCGATGAACGAGTTTGAAGGGGAAAGCATTCTTCCTGTCGAAGGAGTCGCCATTGTCTTTCCACGCACATAGCAGCAAGCTTTCGTCGTTGCTGATGGCAATTGCGTAAATATCATTCATTTCATCTGGTAGATCCCGCAAATGTGCAGGTGAGATGATTGGGAAATTCCTTCTTCTCATACTTGATTTCGCGGAAGCATGGTCATTGCCATCAAGCATGATAACCCGCCACACCTTTTTGTTATCAGCACGAATGGCGACAATCTTGTCAGAGCTTGTGAGGGCAATCGCCCCCCAGGTGCGATGGTTGGAAGTCATTTCGATAGATCGGTAGGATATTCCGATACCGTCAACTTCATATACGTCCTCCATATCTTCGTCTTCGGTACCAGAGTCCTCGTCTGTTGCATCCCAGGGGTTGAAGCACCATTTTCCGGCTCTATAGCTTGGATGACGCTTGCCCTTGGACGTGGACAGTGCACATTCATGCAGCCAGCCTTCCGTGCACATACGTACGCCATTATCTCGACATCTCTTGAAGAACCATGACGGATTATTGCGAGCTTCGGTGGTGGCTACAAGGACCTCGGGCAAGGCGGTGCTCCGCGCATTTCGGTCAACCCATAAACTGAGGCCAATCTTGTGTAACTTGTGCTGTGTCCAGAGGGGGAGATCGCCCTCGATAGCCACGCATGTGGCACCTTCCATGTTGTGGAACGTGTACAGGGTTGGCAAAACTGAATGAAGGAGCTCCTCAATGCTTATATATGCCATGGCCTAATTAAGCAGCATGTTCACTACAAGCTCCCTGCGGAGTGTCGCGTCCGCGTGTGCAGCGAAAATACGACACCTAGTGGGGATCCACTTGTGATTCCATCACTGTTGGCGCTTTCTCTCACTGCTGGCCCTTGTATCGCTGTTCGATGTCCGTGTTCACGTTTGGATGATTGACGACACCCCATGGCGGCTGCAGAAGACTATTGAGGAAGTTGACGGGGGCGTGAAGGGCGATGACCATGGGCCGATGCCAACACCATACAGGTCAGCGATAGGGTAGGGCAATAGCCAGAGACGCTTCTTCGGCCAGCCAGGGATATGTGTACTGTGATGGGCTGCGCATTGGAATGAGGGGGAATTCGTGCACAAACCTCGTGCACGCAGCCATGTAAGCTATCGGATTCGCGATCGAACCCTTGATGCTCGCTGATCTCTTTAGTTCCTGCCTTGGATGCCGCGACAGACACAGGGACATGTTGTTTGCGGAGGAGTCGTAGCTTTGCTATCCATTCGCGCAAGTCGAACAATGAGGGCATTGTGACCTCAATTCGGCTGCGATGGTCGAAGGGGCGCGAGGACGCCCACCACGATACCGGCGCCCATCCCTCGAAGAGGCGCCGCCGCGATACTCGCAGGGTCGACTGCCCGTTCTGCCTCCTCCTCCTCCCGATCCCGACGATCAATGGGATCGCCGCATCCGACAATCCGACGGGCGAGGGAGCATTCCCACAGCCGACATCGCAGAGCGTTGGCCTGTGGAGGGCCCGCCCAACCCCGCCAGTGGCTCCTCGACTGTCCTTCCCATTCGATTGCAGACTTTCGGACCTTCGAGGGAGCCATCTCAATCTCCCATGATCTTCTGTACGGAAGGATTTCTTGGTAAAGCGCGGACGATCGCCGTTGCTTGTAAGAGGATGTAACCCTCCAGTGACTGGAGGCATATGCGATTTCCTTTGCACAAGGGCAGAACAGGTGCCTGATCGTCCATGGGATTCTGCCAATACGGATTGCTACGTAATTAAGCGAAGGCCTGTGTTGTGGCCACAGCTTCCTCATGGTAGGGTTGGCGCTCGCGTGAAACTACACTAATTTTGCTGTAAATTCGATACAAGCCCGCTTGGAATGAAAAGTAAAGGGCCGCGCACCGCGCATTGCTTTATTTTAGAACGTTAGAAAAACTGAAGGTGTATATAAACATCGAATTCCACCACTTTGACATTCATTGCCGGTACTCGCATTCCACAACTATGCCACATGACAACGAAGGTATCGAAGGCGTCCCACGCGTCAGCATCGAGGGTGATCTGCCGTTTTGGACAAAGGGCGAACTCAAGAAGCTCGGCCTCGGTTTCTGGGACGATAAGAAAAAGACACGCGGCACAGGTTTGCCCGAAGTCGTTGTGGCAACGGCTAAAGCCCTCAAGAAGCCGTCACCCTTTTTCCGTGCATGTCGAGAAAATCGCGTACCTACGTGCACAGAGGACTGGTTACATGCATGTACAACGGCCGTGGACAAGGATGAGCCCCTTCCAAGCTATAAATCCGGACCATGGTGCTTTCGAGATGCGACCGGGACCCATTTGGTACATGAATCCGGACTATTGGGCCCCCTCTCACAGAAGAAAGGAAAAGGGAAGAAAGGAAAAAGGACAATAGCACGGAGACTGGACGATGACAAGGAAAGTGATGAGGAGCATGGCACGGAAAATGATGAGGGGAATCAACGGCGCAGTAAAATGGCTGAGGTTGGCGGTACGAGGCTAACCTACGACTATATTGGCTTCTCGTACTACGGTGACGTGTGGGAGGCCATCAGCGTCGCAGACGTTGGCCGTAGCGGGGGCGCCGGCACCCTTGCTATCCGTCAACACGAAGACAAGAAAGTAGCAGAGGCTAACTGGATCGGATGTTGCCTCTATGCTCCCACGGTATCGAAGATGGAGAAAGTGGGCTTCCCAACACTCCACCCTGTACAGGAAGAAGATCTGCCTGATAGAATGGACGATATTTGGGTAATTGCATACGACCAGCTCCGGGGATCCTGGCTGCTCTGTGTGTGGAAAGAAAATTCCTTCCGCTCTGAGCACTTCGATGCCCGGGACTTCAAACTTGTCGAAAGCAAAGCCCTGCAACTAAAGTATGACCTTGACGAGGTCAATTTATGGTTGAGCGCGCTCGGACGTGAGGCCAGGCAGGGTGTCAGGTTCTGTGAGTCAAGTGTCAGAGGAGGATCGAGGGCGCTTCAGAACGTGCTCAAGAGACTTGAATGAACCCAAGGCACAGAGAGTGCCTTCTACTAAGCCGGAGGCATTCCGTGCTACATTATGCATTCTTTTGCGTCTATGAGCCCACCAATTGCTTCTACACGTCTGTGCTTTGTCTCGTTCGCTTACATGTGTATCGCGAATCAAATTTTAAGATTGGCGTCGTTCGCTTGCCCTCTAATTTAGTCTTTGGTCACTTATTACAGAACACAATTTTTACATCTTCGTCTTGCAATGTCTCTCTTCTATCTTCAATGAAACCGTGATCTTTTCCTTTTTCAATTGGTGGCGTAGCAGTCTTCGGAACAGAGAATACCGCAGGCATTTCAGTGGTAGCTCCCTGTACCTCGGAAAGCGCTATCGATTGACGAGGATTGGTAGGTTTGTACACATAGGTACGTTACACCATTATCTCGACATCTCTTGAAGAACCATTACGGATATTGCGAGCTTCAGAGGTGGCTGCAATGACCTCGGGCAAGGCGGTGCTCCGCGCTTTTCGGTCCACCCATAAACTGAGGCTAATCTGGTGTAATTTGTGCTGCGTCTAGAGTGGAAGATCGACCATGATAGCTACGCGTATGGCGCCTCCTATGTTGGTGGGACGTGTTCACGGTTGATAAAAGCTAACATAGAGGAAGGTCGATGGCTACATACATCGTAACGTAATTAAGCAGCATATATTCACGACAGGTTCCCTGCCGAGAATTGCGTCAGCGTGTGCAGCGAAAATAAGGCACTATCGGGGGACCCACCTGTGAGTCCAACTGTCGTCAATGCTCTATCTCACTGATGACATCCGATGCGCCTATGGAGACTGGGGAGATTTGGCGATACTTCGATATCGCGTGGCACAGACATTGAGAAGGGGTCACGAGGCATAGACCTTGAGAAAGAGACGGGGGGTGGCACTTACGGCCATCTCTCCGTTCGAGACGCTGCCAAGAATAACGCAACGCAGGGAACCGGGTGGCTGCAGAACATGATCGAGGAAATTGAGGGGCATGTTAAGGGTAATGACTATGGGCCAATGTCGACATCATGTAGGTCAGTAGTAGGGTAGGGAAGTAGCCAGAGGCGCTTCTCGGTGAGCTAGCTGGAGGCTAACCCCGCATCGCTCCTGGCTTCCCCCAGTACTGACGGGTGCGGCCGGGATTACGACGTAGGGAAGGACGTTAGAGGGGGGGAGGGGTGATCAGATGATAGGATTCACATATAACCGAGCAAATTGAAGCCTGTGTGTGAACTGGGATTGATGTTACTGAAGAAAGAGCACATCAGCGATTCCTCAAAGTCCCAAAATTCATAAATTGCGGGGAGCTATGGAAGCAACAACCAGTGTTGTGGAATGGCAAACAAATTGACGTTACATATCTCTAATTGACAAAACAATTTGATTGGCCGACATGCCGATTCGTGCAAAGAAAAACGGTCAGCGAACCCTCGATCACCACATCTCATTGGTACTCCTTTCTGGCCATCACCTTCTGCAACCCTTTAGAACCTGCTTTTGTCTTTGACTTCGAAATATTGCCTTGGCCAGCACTCTTCCGGTGCTGATTCAGCCACAGGTCCACTTCGCCGTCGATATACTTGCTTTTTAACACGGAGCGCGACACAAGCCAATCTATTGCATCCCATGTAGCGAGCATCACGGTTTTGTCGTTTCTACAGATGACAGCGATTGCGATGATGTCCTCCATTTCTTCCGGGAGGTCACTTTTCCGGGCGGAGTAAATAGTGGGATACCTTTCTCTGACCATTGCCGACTTTATTTCTGGTTTCTCGGACGCCAGAACGAATTTCCCCTGCTTGGCATTTCTGTCGGGGAGTTTACGAGTAGCAACGATGCTGCCTGTCGAATTCAAGGCGATGCCTTCCCACCCATCACCGCACTTCATAAATTTATATGCAGCAGGCCTGTCGGCTTTGTCGTCCTTTCTCTTTCCCTTTCCCTTTCCCTCTTTCCCTCTCTTCGTTGTCTTTTTCTTCTTGCTGCCGCTGTCGCTGTCGCCGTCGCTGTCGCTGTCGGTGCCGCTGTCGGTGCCGCTGCCGCTGTCGATCTTTTTATCCTTCCCCTTCTTCTTTGTCTTTTTCTTCTTGCTGCCACTGTCACTGTCGGCGTCACTGCCACTGTCACTGTCTCCTTGACGATTCCCCTTCTTTCCCTCCTTCCCTTTCTTCTTTGGCTTTTTCTTCTTGCTGCCACTGTCACTGTCGGCGTCGCTGCCACTGTCACTGTCTCCTTGACGATTCCCCTTCTTTCCTTCCTTCCCTTTCTTCTTTGGCTTTTTCTTCTTGCTGCCATTGTCGGTGTCGGTGTCGGTGTCGGTGCCGCTGCCGCTGTCGATCTCTTTATCCTTCCCCTTCTTCTTTGTCTTTTTGTTCTTGCTGCCACTGTCACTGTCGGCGTCGCTGCCACTGCCACTGCCACTGTCGGCGTCACTCTCTGTATCCTTCCCCTTCTTCTTTTGTCCTTTCTCCTCCTTCCTTGTCTTTTTGTTCTTGCTGTTACTGTCGCTGTGGTTGACTGCCTCACCAGCGTCCTCTTCGCTAACGTGTTCGTCTTGTTCGTCCCCATCGGCCATGGCAACGTTTCCATCGTCGTCTTTCTCAGGGTTGAAGGAGAAGGCCGGATCAGTGAAGTCTGGACGCTTTTCATTTTCCTTGTCGGCTTTTTTACAAGCATCTAGCCAGTCCTCTCTGCACATAGGTATGCCATTCTCTCGACATCTTTTGAACAGCGCTGTCGGTTTTTCACGAACTGCATCATTGGTCACCAGCACAGTAGGCAGGCTGTGGGAGTTATCGTCGAACAGTTTGAGTCCAATTTTTTGCAATTGCGACTTGGCCTTCGTCTTCGGCCACCTATCGAGGTGGCCAGCAATGCCGACAAGGACCACCATGGTTACGAGAAAGTGGCACGATAAGCTTCTGGGGAGTTTGTTCACGCCGATTGAGTTCAGCAGATATATATCCAATAACATAGGCACGTAAATAAGACTCTGTTAAAGTAAGAAGTAATCCTTCTTAAGCCTAGAAATTAGAATACACGCTACTCTGAGGCATGTCGACATTGAGCGCGCGAGCAAACGGTGAGGCATTCAACCACCGCAGTCAGCCGCCTAAATGCCAATTTCGTGTCTAGGGCGTCCCTTAAATAAAACCATCGGTCTGCGTATAGCTGATATCAAAAATACCTCGTTGATGCCTAGCGAAGGGTGTGATTGATCTTATTTTGGGGAATCCCCCGAACCAACACCGCGTACCCTAAGAATCATGTTGGAGCGTGATAAGTCGGGGTTGGCGGAATGGTGGTAGTTTCTGGACGCTCGGGGTACTCGTTTCCGCACAGCACCTCCAGCTCGGGGAACCTTTATTGCGTGCACCAACTTCCATTTTCTACAGCCTCTATAGCATAAACCAGCTGCTTGAGTCGCCGTTACCGGCAGACAGCACACAATGCTGCGCCACGAATTCTTTTGCAATCACCGTGTCTGCAAGTCTGCCGACAAGAGCAGAACGCCGCGAGTGAACTTAACAGCGATGGCGTCTATAGCCGCTGCTTTAGTAAGACAGGGGTGTACGTGGTCAACGAATGAATCTACATCCTCTAATTCTACTTTGAAGATGTCTTCCTCGCTGTCCTCTGCGTCTCTCGCCATCATCATGGCGACCCCGTGGCCGCGCTGCGAGATGCGGTCGACTTGACTTTATGGACTTGCGAACTCCTCTCTACCAACATGGCCCGCTTTCCTCCGCAAATGGTGACAGTTATCTAGCGACCTGGCGACTGGCCTGGAAAGTATACGTTCCATCCTCGCGGGCATGTGCACTGCCGATCCTGGTCCCTCTGGCGCTGTAAAAGGCCAGCGTAATGACGTCCTGTGTCTCATTCGGGTCTTTGCTCGGCTTGTGAGCCTTTGCCCCCCTTTTGAGCATTAGCGAGGTACAATAGAAGGAGGATTGCATCAAAAACGGGCCTCGCTGCATTTCATAAGATGGCACATCCGTGCGCTGCGAGGAAGGGTAAGTCGCCGCATCTCGGAAGAGTGGACTGTGTCTTGGTGTACCTGACTCTCGATCGTACTCGCAACATTTTGTACATTCTCTGCCCATTGGGCCCCGTTCTTCTCATTTATTTGCGTGACATCTTTGTTTTGTAGCTGACACACAGCTTGACTCGGATCCGGGCTCCTCTCTCCAACTTGGAATAGTACCCGTTACTTGCATTCAAGTCTTGCGTTGATCTCCACGAATTGTTCAGAGTATTTCTGGCACATATGGGTTCCATGATGCCTTCACGGAGGTCTGGATGCTAGCGAACCAATTGTGGGACGCTCTTCGCCAGCGGATGATGATGAATCTCAGTAGATCGACGGACGACTTGGAGCCTGTATCTTCGCAGAGCATGCACCAAGTCTTGGTACATCTGTAGATGAAGTGAAGGTGACATGCCAGTGCCATGTCAGCCCGGGACCCCCTCGGCGGCGCCCGAGGCGCCTTCCACATCATCACTGATGATTCTTTCGATTCGAGAGCCCCTCGAGGGCTGACAGTGGGTTGCCTCAGCTTGGATATTGGTCCATTGCCACCCCTTGGGCGGCATGTTACAAAGACTGTTTCTCTCAAAGCGAGACAAAGGGAATAGGCCGTGAGGCCGTTGCGTCAGTCCTCCACGCCATGGTCGCATAAATGGCCACATCGGACGAAGGGCCGTGGTGCAACTGGCACTATCTGCGTCCGTTGGAGAGCGAAGGAACATGAGCCATCAGCAAACCACTCTCATGCGAGCCACCATGAGGACCTCAGCTGACGACGGCCGTTTCACGCGGCGTGTGACGCCGTCCAATAAGAAGAAGAATGGCACATCCGCAAGGCGCATTCCACGACGCCATCGTGGCAAGTGTGCTTCCCGAGGCCACGGAAACGGCCGCGACTGACAAATCTAGACCTCGGAGGCTCGCCAGAATTCCATAAGAACGACGAGGACCGCCTCCTTGCTTCCTGGCATTCTTCTTCCTTTCATACCACACAACCAAAGCACTCTCAAGACCGTAACCAGTGCAGCGAACCCCTACCCTTCCACACCATGGACACAACATCATCGCCTGAGGCGTCCGTCTGGGACTCTGAGGCGTCCGTCTGGGACTCGGAGGCGTCCGTCTGGGACTCGGAGGCGTCCTTCTGGGACTCGGAGGCGTCCTTCTGTCATGGAGCCGGCGTGGAAACCTGTCTGAACACCGGTTCTTTTGCTCAGCTCGACGTTGCCAGTCTCTCGCTCGAACAGAACGCCCAAACCTTGTTCTTTCACTCTCCTGCCTTCCTCGCCGGCCCTCATGGTGTCGGGCCATGGGCGGCTGACGTGATGCTGGAGCCTCCTATTCATATGGGCACGTTTCGGCCAGACGCTTGTGCGAATCCTCTTGGTGTTGCAAGCGGCTATATTCACGCTCCTTACTCTGCGTCGCACTTGCCGCCGCGCAGTGAGCTGCAAACACCCTGGGTTGGCGGTGACGTCAGCAACCACACGGCTTTTGCGGCAGCTTTCCCTCGGCAAATCGCAGTCTTTGGCCAAGGTATGTGGCCGAACTGCTCGTCCCAGCCAAATCTTGATATGGACTTCTTTGGTCAAGTGGGATCCGTGCCTGGCTTCGGGTCTGCATCATCCAGCCCGTGGAACTCGGGCACCTGCCAGTCCTTGGACGCTCTGCAGCCTATCACCGTACATCAGAGCCCGGCGAACTGCTCGGTTCGAGACTCTGACTACTGCGAGTTGGGGTCATCCGCAGCCCAAAGGGCTGTAACGCACATGAACTTCGCCATCGGTGAGCCGAGAGCAGGAGAGGTTCAAGCGTTTCCCAGCAGGGATGGCCCTACAGCCGACGGTGTCCCTAATATTTCTAGGGGCGTTGCTCGTGAAGACGTCAGCCGGCCAAAGAACGGCGACTCAATGGCAAGACGCAGGAGTGCTTTCCCCCAGCAGCCGGATTCAAGCCAGGCTCACGCGCCGTGCCGTGGCTCACTTCCAGACCATGAGCACGGCGCGGCGGAGCCTCTCCAGACTGAGGAACCAACGACGAATGGGACTAGACACGCCGTTGACAGACGGCCAGGACCGAGAAAGGTCCTAAAAGTCATTTCTGTGGATGGAGCATCCATTGCTGTCGAGGAACATGGTGTCGAACACCATGGTGTCGAACACCATGATGTCAAGGAACATGATGTCGAAGAACAAGAACACGCTGTCGAGGAACATGATGTCGAAGAACAAGAACATGATGTCGAAGAACAAGAACATAATGTCGAAGAACAAGTACATGCTGTTGAAGAACATGCCGTCGAAGAACAAGCTGTCAAAGAACACGCTGTCGAGGAACATGATGTCGAGGAACATGATGTCGAAGAACAAGAGCATGCTGTCGAAGAACACGCTGTCGAGGAACATGATGTCGAGGAACATGATGTCGAAGAACATGATGTCGAAGAACAAGAGCATGCTGTCCAAGAACATGCTGTCGAGGAACATGATGTCAAGGAACATGATGTCGAAGAACAAGTACATGCTGTTGAAGAACATGCCGTCGAAGAACATGCTGTCGAGGAACAAGAGCATGCTGTCCAAGAACATGCTGTCGAAGACGAAGAACACGCTGTCGAAGACGAAGAACACGCTGTCGAAGACGAAGAACACGCTGTCGAGGAACATGTTGTCGAAGAACAACAACATGCTGTCGAAGAAGCCTCTGAGTCCGAAGGTAGTGACCTACCTAGCCTTGAGGAGATTGTGGAAAGCATTCCTCTTCCTCGAGTGGAGATCGACTCGAATTTGGGCGATGACACCAACAAGGACGAGCGCCAAGAATCCAGCAAAGAGGCTGGCACATGCAGACATAAACGCAAGCTCTCAAACAGTCCAGTCCTGAATCACCCCAGGAAGAAGCCAAAGAGCAACGGCATGTTGGAGGGTCCCCCTTCGTTCCTTCCAATTAGATTCATGATAGCTATCGAGGGGACAACCGCATTATTTGTGTGGAGTTCTCACCTGAAAAGGTGGCACAATTCGCGCTCAAAGAAAGCCTGGGAGATCCGCGACCTGGCGAAGTCCCTGGTATACGTGGAGGTGAGTGAGGGACCCGGCAGACGCGGAGTCGGGTTGACGCCCAGCGCATTGGGATGGACAGGGTTGGACGACGAAGGACAAACATTGTGCTTCGACAAGACTGAAATCGTGGACATGATATCAAAGCATCGAGAAGGATTTTTTTATAGTCGGGACGAATTTTCTTAGCTAGAATTGGACTGCGTAACTTGATCTAAACGACTGGCCGGCCGGTGAGACTTGTCACAAGACACCCGTGCATGGTGCAGGGTAGTAGACATTCCTTGATCTAGTCCACGCCAACGAGCTCTCCATCCCCCTCTTCAGCTGATCTTGGCTCCCTTTCCACGACGAGAGAAATCCGAGAAATCCTTCAAACTCGATATGGCAAGTGTCTCCGAACCCACCATGCCTTGCCATGCAACTCACCACCATGCTCGTCAGCTTCATAGGTGGGACCATCAGTTGCAATGCTGGTTCTTGGAGGCGGATTCCTCCTCCCGGCTCCGCGTCCAATCGCACGCCGTTTCACCCACACTGAACCAGACTGTTGGGTCTACGGTTACACCACTAAGGCTGGAACTGGCAAGAACAGGCGCGCGCTAATGCACAGCTTGGATATAATCACCAACACATCACCAACACATCACCAACAACATCACAGACTCGGACCTTCTGAGGATGGTGGGAGAAAAGCAATTCGTAAGCAATTAAACTGAAGCGCATTCAAGGCCGGGCAAGTGTCAGCGAGCATCCATCTGCCCATCCTCCTCGCTGCCTGCAGATCGTAGAGCAGACCCGTCCACCTTGCCCCAGGGTGCCTGCGGGATGTTAGAGACGTCAGATGCCCAAGCGTAGGAGCCTTACAAAGTGACGAAGGGCGAGCTCCATATTATTGACTTGCTGTGTGAGTCTCTTGTTCTCCCTCTCATACCACGCTACGAGCCTTTGTTCATGTGCGAGCTGCGCCTGGCATGCCCACATTTCAGAACAACTTTTATCGTGCTGGCGTATCACTTGCTGGAGGATTTCCGCCCCAGGGCAGCAGTACTGACGCGGACGAAAAGGATCAGGGCGGAGCGGGTGCCATGGGTGGCGTGGTTGCTGACAGAGCGCGCGAGGTGGTGGCAGGCGGACCCCCCGCGCTGCTGGGAGGGGACGGCCTGGGCTCATGTTGTCTGGGCTCATATTGCGCAACGCGTCAAGTAACAGGAAGCATGCAGGAACTGGGACAAGAAACTGTCAAATTCATACGTAGTTTAAATACTTGCCGCCGTCTCCTACACATTGGGGACGAGCGGCCGTCTAGCGGCCGGCGCTGATGCCGACCTCGAGCCGCCGGAGCGGCCGATCGGGCGAAGGGCTTCGGCAGGGCCCCACATTATCCCCCGTGGCCAGCGGTCTTTCACTCCGTTCTATTCTGGCCGAGCCGCCGGACGGGCTCACGACATACGAGCGAATGCAAACATCAGGGGGTGCCTGAGCGGCGGCTCTCTGTACCTGTTGATTGGCTTCCTGCTACCACCTTGTGTTGGTGGCAAGGGAGAGGGATGGCTGGCACGACAGTCACGCTGGATGACCGCCTCTTTTCTTCATGAGGCATAAGCGAGGTGTGAGCGGGACTGCGCTGCCACTCCATCCTCGACTGGTGTTCACGGCGAATCAAGATGGTCGATTGAGAGGCGTCCAGCTCGAAAATGATGTGACCCTGCTCCCCGTGCTCGAAAAAGTCCGCCTGGATGCTGATCCAAGGGTAGAGTGCCTGGAGGTAAGGCCCCGGGAAGTACTTGACTGTGATCCGCGCGTAGGTGGGTGCTACCACCGTCCGGGGCGCGCTATTGGGCTGGGCGAACAGGGACCAGTGATCGATCACACCCTTTTGATCCGCGTACGACTCATACGTGGTTGTTGTCCTGTAAGCGTTGTCGTGAACATCCATGACCACATGGGCACTAGGTATGCCTGACGAGGTACCATCGAGAACATGGCATGTAATGTGACCCATGATAAGCTTACGCGGAGAAGCGAGCAGGCAAGCTACGGCGAAGGGGCAGGACGGGATGCCTGAGGGTCATTGAATATATAGACAGGCCAGGTGGAGGTGGCTTAAACTAAGAGTCGGTTGGCCCAGAAAGAGTAGCGAAAATTGAGCTTTGTATTTAAAAGAGCGAGCACATTCAAAACACGCAATACCCCGCGATACCATGCATGCAAGCACCCCGTCGTTCGCACGCGAGAAACGCCGGTCAGTGACTGCCGCGTCTGCGGCGTCTACGCGGAGCCACCGGGGACTCAGATCGACGGCGCTGGTATGACCGTGTGGATTGCCGTCGATCCCGCCGAGTGGGTCGGCTGATGCCTGAAGAGTCAAACTTCTCGGCCCTGATTAGGATGGGATTAGTAAATTTGCTCTACCCCGGGCAGGACCAGTGGACAGTTGCTCACAGTTTAGTGACTGCGTAGGCGCAAGCCAAAGCGATGGAAAACTTGGTCCAGTTCATGATCAAGATTGAGCAATGCTCTAAGGCATGGCATGGCATATGGAATGCGCCGGGTGTGTTTGACGCGTCTTATACAGCCCAGGACAGCATCTGTAAATAAGGCTCTAAAAGAAAGGAAATGCTAAAAGAAACCATCGTCGCTGTCGCTGAAGGCCGAGTAGGATTCGCTGGCAGCCGCTTCCTCGGCGGCTAGTCGTGCCTTCCGGTTGCTCTCCTTGAATTCCTCAAGGGCAGCTCGCATCGAGCGGAACAGTACTGACGTCTGCTGGGCATGATCCTCCTTCATACGTCTCACCAGCTTATTAAGCATGGCGATCCGTAAATCCTTTTCGAGAATGGTACGGTGGAGTGTATCGACCTGCTTCCAGAGCTCTGATTCCTCCTCTATAGTCGTCAACGTTCCAGGTCTCTGGTTTTGGCGACGCGCGGTGCACCGAGCGACCTGGTCACAGTTGCTAGGAAGAGTGGGCAAGGCCTTGTCCCGAAGCCCCATCGTTGGTGGTTTATGCGAGGCGTTGGAGGTGTGCCGTTGGCAGCTTAGTCCGGCTTCGGTAGGCACTGACACTTATGTACTGGACAAGTGGTTCGAAGTTGGTTTAAAACTGAAAGCTAAAACTAATAGTCACACCTCATCTTGGACGCCACCCGCCGCCCGTCACACCCTCCTTCCCATTGACCCGCCGGTCGCACCCTCCTCCCCATCGATCCGCCGGTCAGGGCTTAGGTCTCCCCGCCGGACGAGAGAGTGAACATGTGCTGAAGGAGATTCTGCATGAAGGTCTTAATGCTCGTCCTCAGGCCTTCCACGATCTCCACGAGGCTATTGGTCCTGAGAAGAGCCACCTGCATGTCAGAGGACGTCTGGTTCACTTGGCTGCTCGTAGTCATCACGGATCCCTCGATCCTCTCCAGTGTCGTTTCAATCTGGCGCAAACGTCTAGCTTGCGTCATTAATAGGTAACCTAACAGGCGAGAAGGATTGAAGACCTACTTGTGGAGGTCGTGGTTCGTGACCACCTCTTGCCACGAAGCCGGATTGTCCGCAGCGACTGGCGTGCATGCGGTGACATTCATTGGCTCGCATGGTAGGGCGAATGCGTCGGAGGGCGTGGTAGGATCGAACTCAAAGCCCAATAGTCCAGGAAAGATGCTGGAATCGAAGCTGCTGTCAGGCAGAACGTCTTGTTGCTGTGCATCCATGGCAGTGAGTCGCGATGGCAAGGGAAGCTAGCGAGGGAAACACGGGAACGGGAAACACGGGTGAGCAAGGCCACCCGACCTGAAGAAATAGTAGTCGTGATGAAAGGGGTTTTCGATCCAGGATTCCGCCTTCCGCTTCCGCTTTCGAGGCTTCAAAACCAGGATCCGGATTTAAGACGCCCAATTTTAGCACGCGGCTACTTAAAGCTGGGGGGCCGATGGCCTCGCTCCCTCTTCAGCGCTTCCAAGCCGCCAGACCAACAACCATTACCAGCTGCTATGCGCCTGCCAGTGTTGAATCCGACCTTGCTTGGTGTCTCCAGGATGTTCGCCACGAGATCACCGGTGTGTGTAGCGAACCCTCCCCTTCTTCTGGATGCAGGCGCCTCCGGCGTCTCCGTGCTGTTAGTGACTTCCGACCGGACCAATCATCCGTGCATTCGCTGACGTCGTGTGTCCCACAGGGTCGATATGCCCGCTCAAGTCAGCTGCGAGGCGGCTATTCACTTCGCGGATACCTCTTTCCTGCCCATCCGCTATGCCTTTGACGAGGCGGTGCAGTGCCAGGGGCTCAGGACGCTCAACTTTACCGTCCCGAAGGGGGCACCCAACGGCTACGCTCAAGTTGTGTGGTGCGTTCCCACGCCGGTTGCAACCCTCGAACGAATGGAGGCTAATGTACTTACAGGCAATGCGCCGGCATCGAGCCAACGTGCCATGAGGCCACGGTGCGCGGGGGCCTCGCGAACCAACAGGCCACCGACGGCGGATATTATCAAGGCGATGTCGGCTGCGTCACAGAGTCGCTGGCCACAAAGACCGTCCTGATCACGCGCACAGGACTGTCCACTACGTTCGTTGAGACAGTGCCGACTGTAGTGACCGAGTGGGAGACGTCGTTTGTGGATGTTTCCGACACGGCAAGCGAGCCATCGAAGGAGACCCCCTGGGAGACTCCAGCTGGAACAACCAGACGCGATAGGGTGGGAACGCCTGGCGCCGGCGTCAGGGATAGTCCCGGGACGGAGACGAGTGGTGGGAGTGGTGGTAGCAGCAAGGAAACCGGCGGTAGTAGTGGTGACGGAGATGCTGTCAGCGAGACTGTTCCTGCAGCCACCGCGAGGATCCTGACCATGTCGATCGTTTCCACTCTCACGATCATGCACACCATCACGACCACCGCAACCTGTTCGTCGTGATCCTGCAGGGGACAGGGTCCCTGGCTGCTTAGCCTTGGGCTCACGTGATCCCAAGGCCTTTGGGTGTATTAGTATAGAGAATATCTCGCTGTTCACCGGGATGGTCGGCCTCTTGAACCCCGAGGTAGCTATCGTGAGATCAATTTGATTCCTGTGCGTCTTCTGCCAACATGCTGCCTGCCCTCCGACCACCCAGGGATCGTCCCGTCGAACGCCGTCGTGAGTATGTTCCACCGGTTCAGCTTCACATGGAAGAGGAGCCGCCTACAACGGTGACGGATAAACGGAAGACTCTCCCGGCTACTCTGGCGTTTGAATTCCGAATCCTGCAGGAGCTGAGACGTATGCAACTAGACATACGCGAGCTGATGCGTGTGCAACAAGAACTGAAGGAGACTCTTGACATGGCCATGGGCGTCCCTGTGAGTTTGGAGGTGCAGAGTTGGTGTTTTGATCATCTTGTTCTAACATACACAAGTTACTAAGCTTCACGCCGTCTTCCAGCTCCGCGAACTCGGTAGCGGCAACGAACGAGACCCATAGCCCGGTCACTCCTCCTCCCGCATGCACCTGCTTTCCTTCCCCAAGGCCTTGATGCTCTGATCGCGCGAGGGTTGGCTGTTGCATACAATCGGTGGCGGGAAGATGGTCTCCTGTGCCCAGTCAGCCCCTGCATCTACTCCCTGTTCACTGTCATCCTCATACCATCTCGTCGCTTGTGGGAGGCAGATACCCGTTGGAGTACTGCCAAACCTGGTTGTTTCTGCGATTGCGCACGGCCACGTAGATGTCTACATCGCAGTCCTGCTGCAGCTGGTCTGCTTTCTTGAGGAACGTCGCGCGCCGCTTGCAGAATTTCGCTGCGTGGAGCTTGCGCTGCTTCCGGACCTTGGCGAAGGCATCATTCAGAGTCTGCTGTTTCTGTGGTTCCATAGCTAGAAGTCATGCGTTTCCTGTTCCTATGATCAATCGAGTACTGCATTGCGCCAAAGTCATATCTATTGCTCTGAGCACTGTTGCCTTGCTTACGCTGAAGCGCCCTTGATTCGAGATTCGAAATCTAGGACTTTTATTTCCGCGCAGGAGAGCCAAGACCGACCCTAATTTTGAGAATGCGAACGTGGAACCTTGCCGAACCGGACCAGTCAGTGTCAGTCCAGCTTTAGCGGTGCTAGCATTGGTGGAGTGAGGGAGCTCGAGAGCCTGCATCTCGCACCGCAGGCGGAACTACGAAGGGCACTTTCACATGGCTACAGCATCTTGAGCGGGCAATTCAAGACAACGCGGAATGAATGAATACGACACGTTGGTAAGACTTTATTGAACAGAATGCACCCTTAAAAATACTGCTCTATGAGCGAAGATATCTCCTGTCTTTGCCTGGCAGATATGGGCTTCGGCTGTAAGACTTCGGCGGGACCCCGAGGTGCCGGTGATGCAGTTCCAGCCGAGGGGGTTGTGAGGCGGTCGGAAGAAACAGGCACGGGCGATTCGGTGGCCGGTGATGCAGTGCTGCTTGGGATTCCGTCGGAAGAGGAGACGCTCTCCCCTGAGCGGGCCCTCCTCTCGGTCAAGGTATCGTAGTCGTCTGGTCCGAACAGCTCCGCCCCGAGCGGGTCAGTGCTCGCGAGTTGGTCTATGAGCCCCCTGCGTGACTGATAACCGGCTATTGTGCCGTCTTGATGGCGTATCAGGAGAAGCACGTCACCGCCGTAGAACTGATGGAACGTGTGTGCTTTCTTTCCCAGGCCATGCGTTCTGTTCTTGATGCCTGCTTCGAGGTTCTTGTTCTTTGCCGATCGTCGCCGGGGTTTGACTGCCATTGTGGAGAGGGCAGTGTACTTCATTCGATGATTCACAATCTTCAGGACGAGAAGAAGTTGAGGTGCGCGAGAATCCATGTCTTTTAAGTTTAAGCTCCTCTGGTGGACCGGGCTGCAGCTCCGTGATCCTACCCCGTAGGCGCCGGCCGGGGGGTCAATCCCAACGCCGTGAACTAATATTAGCCGCCGTCGCTCCCCCATAAAATTAAGCGCCGATCCCGCTTCCCGGCCGTAAATTCGTCGTAGCCGCCGTACCGGGGGTGGCACGAGTGCCGCCCGGGGGCGCTTCGATGCCGTAAATTCGGTATCGGCACAGGCGCCAAGCAGGCTGTACGTCCTCTACCTGTCCATTAGTCGACCAAGTCTGGCCCTGATCTCGAGTCTCTCTTCGCTCTCTGTGGGTGTTTGGCGTTTAGGCAGTTGTCGTTGAACATCAAGGCAAACTCTAAGGGAGTGGGACAATGTTGCCCGATTGGAATCTGCGTTAATCTCCTTTCGTTATTAATAGGCTCCATCACGAGACCGTTAAACATGAACATTAAACCTCTGCCACTGGGCTTCGATTCTCGTGTTGCGAATGGTCATCTGCTCTTGGCCCATTAGCCTAGCTTCTGCCCACCTCTGCCTGCCTGCCGACGGGCTTCGCTGATGTGCTCCTACCGCTTGAAATAAATTCTGCTAATTATGGAATTCTTAATTTAGGACTTAGAGATTGTGACGGACAGGAGTTTTGATACAAAATAGCCATTAGCTGACACCGTGACGGGCAACCGTACAGCAAAGCACAGAACAGCAACACCATGGAGCTCGATACTGCATTCTGGTACTTTGTGGCCTTTTGTGCACTTTGGATTACGGGGTCCATTCTCTGGCTCGTCCGGCGATATCTTCACTTCAACCTTCAATCAGGGCTTGTTCGCCGACTAAGGTACCTCTTTCTTCGTCGCAGATCTTGGCATTTTGGTTGGTGGCATGTTGGGTGGGACAGCATGACTTGGTTGGAATTTTGTCTTATTTTTCTCTTTTCTGTTCTTAACTTCCTCATGATATTCGACTTCTTCCAGGATGGAATCAAATGGCAGTCCATTGAACGAAGATGCGCATTCTCCGCAGCTGTTAACATCATTCCGTTATATATCAGCAAAGGTCCTCTCACAAGATTTCTCAATGTCAGCCGCACATCGCAACAACTCTTTCATCATTGGGTAGGCAGAGTTGCCATTGCAGAAGCACTATCACACGGTTCCATCGTCTTGGCATATAGGGCCTATGAGCCAAGAGAAGGAAGTCTGGTGACTTCAGGATGGGCTGTAAGATTCATGATCCTCCTAAACGATATAGACTAAGACTAAGACTTGGACCAGGCACTTGGCACCTTGCTCTCGATATTGGTCTTGTCGCTTTTCTTTATGCGCGGCTTACTTGGGAAGCTGTTCTCCATGTCACATCGATTATCATCCGTGGCGACTGCAATACTCCTCCTTTGGCATGTTTGGACGGTTGGCAGTGTAAAGTCTAGAGCTCTCGTTGGATTTTCATGCCTAATCTGGCTGGTTTCAACTTTTTCTCGGCTTCATGGCTTACTATTTCACCGACTGACAGGTACCATGGACAGAGTCGAGACATCAGGCAGTTTAGGGCTCGTGAAAGTTGATGTATCGTTGAATACCCCCACCAGGATCAAGCCAGGGAAGTACTTCAATGTCTTCTTCCCGGGGAATCGGCAACATGGTTATCCAGCCGTCGTCTATTGGCCGTCGTCTTCTGAGAGCGCATCACGTCCTGTAGACAATATTAGCTTTCTAATGTCGTCTCGAGCCCGTTGGCCAATCGAACAACTTCAAGAAAAGAAAAAGCTCATTCTTGACGGCCCTTATGGACAGGATCTGAACCTCCAGCTGTACGAGAATGTGTTTCTCGCTGCACAGGGCATCGGCATTGCTGGGGTTCTTCCTTGGGCACTAGAACTTGCGAAAAGGAAGCATCATGACAACAAAATCAGAGACCGAATCCAGTTCCTGGCTGAAGCACAAGAAAAGCTTCTCAAAGAAGAGAAGACAGCAGTCGGTGATAGGCTGGAGGATATCCGAGGAAAGAGGGCCGAGTTCAGGCTAGAGCGAGAGAATCTGAGAAGTAAGCGTCTCTTTCTTGACGCTACCAGGAAGTTGGTCCTTTTCTGGACTTTGGAGGACAACCTCCAGATGGACATGGTGAAAAGGGAGTTGGAGATGTTACAGAAGCTGGACCCAAAAGAAGTAAGCCCTTCTTCTTTACGAGTGTGGATCGCACATACTAACTGAGTTAGCGACTCCTCGTTGTATGGTGCGGATATCCGAATACCAGAACTGAGAAGAAGCCTTTTCATCTATCCCAGTTCTGGAAGTGCCTTGACCCCCTCCCTCAAGGCTTTGATAAGAAGACGGCAAGCTCAATTCAGGAAGAAAGAACGAAAGTACAGGGTCAGATGATCGTAGTTGGTGAGTTCTACATATTTTGAATGATTGTAGCTTTCATTGCTTACTTTAATAGCCTGCGGAAAGCCTTCCTATACGGATTTGATGCGCAACAGCGCCTTGGCGTGCTCTGGAGACCTATCAGTCGCGTTTAGAGAGACAGAATTTCGCCCATCTGGGTCACCAACCAGGGCACGACATCCCATGACCCTCCCAATTGCCTCTACAGTCGGCACCAAGATTAGAAGAGCCAAGCAAAGGCGGCATTCGGACGCGACTGAAACTATTCAGTTGAACTGACTCGAATCGATAGTAACCCGAAGAATTGTTGCGAGGCACTGATACTTCGGTGGCCATTTCGCCCACAGATGTCGTGCGCCTATTGGTTCATCCCCGGACCACGACAAGACCAATGACCTCCGACCTGCTGAATGTTCCGGTATATCCCTTCGCTAATTTACCGTTCTTGAGTTCAGGAAAGGGACAGAATTTCTTCGAACATAATTTTATATCAATGCAAAGCATCATGTACTATGTGATCAGCCTGTGAGCCAACCGTAGAAGCCTACCGATAATGAGACCAATTAAGTTAGTCGACCGTATTGCTTGGCCCACAGCAGGCTGAACATAGGCCAGGAAGAATTGCTCGGCGTGCCGCTACCTGTAAGATGCACTTGAATTCGGAGAGCCCCTAATGTGTAATGCCGAGATTTGTGTGGCTTTCGAATGTGACCGTCCCATCGGGGCCGAGATGATGCCTAAGCGATACATCGCCATGCGTTGCGTCGACCAACTTCTAAACCGCATCCTTCACCTCTCCCCCTTCGCTATCTCTCGGTGTCAAAGATGCAAACCCACCTGCAACGTGGTATATAAGTCACGAGCATCAGACTTGTGCATTTTCCTCCATGCTGTATTATACGCTCGACTAAGTCTAAGTTACTTAGTCCTAATGAAGAAAGAGAAAGATAAGTGAAAGAAGTAAAGTAAAGTTATCGTTGCTATTCGTCAATGGACCAACGTTCAAGTCTCTGCATCACAACCTTGAATTCATCGGTTCCTCCTCCGACCCTTGACTCATGGACCGCGGGGGGCAGCAGAGCAGTACGCCTGACCTTGTCCAACCAAATTTCGACTTCGTCAGATTTATACTTGACTTTTAGAGCCTTACTCTCGACAAGTTTGAACGGGAAGTCCCGGTGATCGAAGTCGTCGGAGTCGTCGAACTCGTCTTTCCACACGCAGAGCACCCAATTTCCTCTTGGCTGGCAGTACGCAATTACATAAATATCGTCCATTCTATCAGGCAGATCCTCTCCTCGTACAGGGCGGATAGTTGGGAAGCTCGCTTTCTCCATCATCGATACTGCTGTAGCCATCGCCGTAGTTGAAAAGAAACAAGCCTCTACTACTTTAGTGTCGCAGGGTCGACGAATAGCAAGTGTTTTCCTTCGCCGTTTGTTGTCGACTTTCACAAAGCTGATTGCTTCCCACTCGTCGCGCTCGTACCGCCAGTCAATATACTCGTAGGTTATTCGTATGCCGCCAATCTCAACTGTTTTTTGGCGCTCTTGATTGCTCTCCTCATCCTCACTTTCCGAGCTGTCGTCATCGTCCAATTGAAAGCACCATGGTCCAATTTCATAGCTTGGACGAGGCTTACCCTTGTCCTTGGCTCGTGCACAGGCATGCAACCAAGCCTCTGTGCACATAGGTACATGTCTGTCACGACATACACGGAGGAAACGTGACGGGTTCTTGCGGGCTTCGGTGGTTGCCACAAGGACTTCGGGCGAATTGTAGTAAGGTAGGGATTTGCTCTCCCATAAATTGAGGCCGAGTTTGTTTAGTTTGTCCTTCGTCCAGAAAGGCAGATCACCTTCGATGCGCACTCGTGGCGCGCCTTCGACACCGTAATGATTGCCTTCCTCATCTTCACTTTCAGTTCTATCGTCCTCTTCGACACAGTGCCTTTTGAGAGTGTCATGCGACATAGTTGTGGACTATGCGTCAGCGTTGATGGAAGTCAACACGGGAGGAATTCAGGGCCTATATAGATCATGACCTGATTGAGCAGCATGTATTCACTACAACAACCCCTGCCGAGATTCTGTCTACAGCGAAAATAAATCAATGTCCGGGCATTTGCTTTGAAATCCAACGGGCTTTATATCGAATTTACAGTACAAGAGGTTCATACGAGTTCAGGACGCAGATCGCAAGGTCCGGATGGAGCTTGTACGCGGTGAAAGTACGCTACTAATATAAACATTTGCTTCTTCCGACAAGTGATGGACATCGACACCGAAGCGCATTATAGCCTTGGTGTAATTTGAAAGATTAGAACCTACATTCCAATTTAAGCATAAAGGCAAAAGTAGCTGCTGAAAGCGCCTTTCAAACAACGAATACATTGGAACTGGCTTCGACTCCAGGTACAACACAATCTGTTCTCGGTCCATGGCGATGTTTGAACAGCCACAGCAACCCCTTACGGCGACCACGCAAAGGTCTCCACATCCGCCCAAAACGTCAAGAACCGTATCGGGGCGTAAAACTTCAAAGCGACGACTGAGTGCCAAGAGAGCAAATGAAGGGGACTTTTCACAAATTAACGAGGTATCCTCTAGGCTCGTCAGAATCGACGCATTGGCTTTCTTTGCCGACAATTGTGAGCTGGCTTTGGCGGGCTGGCTCTCTATACTTGGGAAAACCACGCTGCCGGGTAGCATCACCAGCTCGGACCACCGTGTTGTTGCAGCCTTCAAGGAACTGGATAGCATTATCTTTGGTGTAGAAACTACAACCATGCTTAAACGGTTTGCCTACATACGATTGGTACAAGTGTTTGAGACGCTCGAAGAGATCCTCCGCTCCGACCACTGGAATGGAAAGATTGAGTTCAAGTCCGGCTTTGGCGCTGCGACTTTCGCCCTCGACATATATGCGAGCGCCCAAGAGCGGCCAACAACGAAGAAGCAGCTTGCGGAACGCACACGGTACGCTAGGCGCCTGCGGGACCTTGCCACACACCCGCCATTTTCCCTCCTCATCTACTCCGGTGCAGCGGAGCATATTGCGTGCGTACCATATCGATATTGATCGTTCACATCAAAGCTAATCTTTTCACAGCAATAGATGTTCCGGGTACAACGTACCGACACTAAGGCGCATAGCATCGCACATCGCGGAGGAATATCCTCACAAGCTCGTCGCCGCCTGTAAAGAGCTTACAGAATTTGTAGCATCGACGGTCAGATCTGGGCAATCAGTTAATACGCGGATGGTGGCCACAAGAGTGCGAGAACAGCTTGTCGGAAAAGATGAGCCGAAGTTGGAGTGTTTCCTGTCGGGGGAGATGTAATTAAGCACATGTAATGCTAAATGGTAGAGACATCTCTAGGGCCGAGGGTCTGTCCGAGATTCCCAGGCCGCGCGAGCGCTTCGACTTATTGGTGGCACGAGCACTGGCGCGTGGGTGGCATTGCATCTCCTTCTTTGCGTCCTTTATCTAATCATAGTAGAATCATCGCTATTATGCTGGGACGACTAGGCATGAAGGTCGATCAGTGTATTCGTGCGTACCGAAGGATGGCTGAGAAGGCCTTCATCCCCTCTACGTTCCTCAAGTGCCACTTCCGCAAGCAACGGATCCCCAAGGAGTGGCAACGTGCTGGCAGCACGCTAGCTGGAGTTGTTATTGAAGCAAGGATGCGACACTGTTACTGTACATTTGTTTGGAGGCGGTTAAATTTAACGTTGCCTAAACTAAAACTTCAATTTAAGGCGACTATTATATGCAATAAGCCCATTTATTTTGACCTTCTACCTGTTATAGCGAGCGTGGCTGAGGACGTTCTCCTGCAGTGGTGTAGACGAGTGCTGTGAATACGATGCTCTAGGTTCAGTGGTGCATGGTGCTGGGGAGAGAGGGTGCTCCTGAGGGATAATTCAGAGGCGGTGCTCCAGGCGGGTGCTCCAGGACAAGGTGCACTGTAGAAAGGATGCTCCCTAGAGGTTGGGGGGTGGTGCTCCAGGGAGGGTGCTCCAGTCTGAGAGGGTGCCCAGTGGCATGAACATTGAAAATCTGCTTAAATTGATGTGCTTAGATTAATCAGATGTCGCGAGCCCAAGACTATGCCGCAGCCAATGCCCAGGAGCCGGGAGCAAGGCGTAAGGCTTACTAGCATCAAGGCAGTAGCAAACTGGATCCAGTGCGAGGGTTGCTATCTCTTTCACCCCAATATATAACAAAGTCCCCCCCCCACCCCCCCATTTCTTGGTGTCTGCGATGTTCTCAAACGTCGATGCTGGCCGGGAACTAAGCTAGTTGCAACATCACCAAAGAACACTACTCATACATCAAGGTCATGGGAATCTATAGCGTCGAGATGGAAATCGACCATGTTAGCCCAATCAATCCGAGATCAGCCTCAGTCCAGCGTACCGTCCCCAGTATTGAGCAAGCCGATGCCTTAGCCCAGACAAATCGGATATACGAACGGTTGTTATGCCAGTTTGACATCGCAAACTTCTTCCGGGCCCTCGAGACCGTTCTGATTCCGTGGGCCACGCTCCTTGGGGAGACAACTCCACCTGATGATGCCCTAAGCACAGATCCTCGCTTCTTAGGCGCGTTCAAGCAATTAGATGCCGCAATTCATGGTCAAGAGAACGGTGGGAGGCTGCTTTCGAGGCTTGCCTATGTCCAACTTCATGGCTTCATGAAGCTTCTCGAAAGCCGCGTTGCCTCAGACCGGCAGGCCGGTCTTGTCCACCGTCGTAATGGCTACAACAACTCGCATATTGTACTTGATATGTATATGAGTGCGCAAACACATCCCTCAGCTTCTAGACGCAGCCTGATACAACGAAGATGCCTAGCGAAACGATGGTACATCTTGGCCGGCGCATGGCCAGTCTTTGTCCTAGTCTACTCTGAGGACGCAGACAAGATCATGTTTGGGTCCGATCAGATCCTTAAAGCATGACTATTCCACTGACAGTTTGATTATACAGGAGATGCCACAGACGGCCCGTGAATCAAGTACTTCAGCTTGTGATCAACCGAATTTTCCGCGACGCACCGACTAAGTTACTGAGATTATGCAACCACATAGAACAAGGAGTGCAAGCGGCAGTACAGGCAGGACAAGGGATAGATGTTGGACTTGCAATTCGAAGCTGTGAAGCACTCTGGTCCGCTGACTGATCTTCGGGTCTGGAGAAAGTAGGGTTGATTTCACCGTCAAGTCTGTTATGGCGCTGGTTCGCCTGATTCAGTTTCATTATATGTCCTAATGGGTATGAGCTACGACATTGTACGTTCCGTGTCTTCGCCTTGTTACTATCTAGTATGCTCCATCTTTAGAGGCCAGCTGCCGAAGTGAAGCGCCTCAGAAGCTGCTTATAGGTGCATGCATAACGCCACACGAAAAATTCCGCACCATCGTGTGGCACCCGTTTGGCACCCGAAGGCCTATGCCGCCAGTGGACACTGAAAGGCCATTGACAGTGGGAGGGTATCAAAAGGCCTATGCCAATGGGAGAAGGTCTATGCCATTGGTCGGGCAGCAAAAGGCCTATGCCATTGGCCGGGCATCAAAAGGCCTATGCCAGTGGACGGCCTATGCCAGTGGGAGGGCACCAAAAGGCCTATGCCATTGGGAGAAGGTCTATGCCATTGGCCGGGCACCAAAAGGCCTGTGCCAAGGGGCACCAAAAGGCCTATGCCATTGGCCGGGCATCGAAGACCTTTCACTACACCAAGCTCAGAACACATTTTTGAAAACGCGTAAATTTTAGCTTTCTTTCCAGTGGACCTGTATCTACTTAGGTGATTACTGCGGATAACGCGTCTAAAACGCGTCTATCGGTGGTGATGGCGCCTAAGTGGCCACAGGTCAACAAAGGCCCAGAACACATCAATGAGCACGCCACATACCTCAAGGAAGTATGCAACCAACTGCAGGCCGTAGACAGAGGCAGACACACTCAGGTGCCATGGAATATAGTGCAAGCATACTTGGAATCCACCCTCGGGCTGATTGGCAAGGTTCTGAGACAACCAGCCCTACGGGAGATCCTCCAACAGGTCAAAGACGCAGCCAAGTGCACACAGAACATACAACATGACGTCACCATAATCAAGAACTCCGTGGGACTGAGCACGACACCACCTCATGCAGCTAACCTCCGGGGAAGGCAAGGCGTAGCCGCATCTTGGGCTCAAGTAGCGGCCCAGGCCAAAGGTGCGCCGCTACCTCCCCCACCAACACCAGGCAGCATCTCCTCCACTCGAGTCAACTCCACCGTCACAGCGTATAAAGACAGGGCAGTGACGGTCAAGCTCAAGGACCATAGAGCTACGGAACGTTATCGGACCCATTCTGCAGCATGGGTACGACAGCAAGTGACAACATCCATTCGGAACCACGCAGGAACGAAAACGGTAAAAGTGGTCGCCGCATACCAGCTAAAGAGCGGCGACATACAGATCTTCACCAGCACCACCGCTGAAGCTGCAAAGCTGAAGGAGAGCCCGGGGTGGCTCGGCGGACTCGGCGAACATGCGGAAGTCATCGTGCCTACCTATGGGGTAATTGCCCATGGCATCCCAACCAACTCGATCAACATGAAGGATCAGAAGGCAACCTTTGAACAGATACTCGTAAACAATCACACGGTCATTCCTCAAGCAAAGATATCCCATGTCGGATGGCTTACGAAGGAGGGAGAGCTCAAACGAGCGTCCTCCATAGTTGTGGAATTCACAGATCCAAGGATGGCGAATGCCATGATATACGCTGGCATGGCATGGGAGGGCCAGATACACCAGTGTCAACTCTACGATCGGGCCTGCAGAATCAAGCAATGCTTCCGTTGCTACAATTACGGTCACATTACCACTCAATGTAACGCATCCCAAGTTTGCGGCTATTGCAATGAGCATCACGAGACTAAACACTGCCGACATAGGGGAGTGGAGGGATTCACTCCTCGATGTGCGGTTTGCAAAGACGGTCATACTGCATGGAGCAATGCCTGCCCAGCGAGAAAGAAAGAACTGAAACGCATCGAGCAAGCAAAGGATGCTCGCAGCATCTACTGGCACGTACCTATGAGAGACACACCCGGGGAGCCAACACAGCACGCACGCGACAATCGTGTGGGCGTCGAGGTAAACGAACCAGTCACCGTGACGGACGATCAACGAACGGAAGACCTCGCAGCGACAACAATACCGGAGCCCAGGCCGACCCACACTGCGGAGCCCGCACAGCAACAGCAACCAGCCGGTAATCTTGGAACCATGGGAGCACCAGGGATTCAAATCTTGGTCACACCGCCAGCAGGGGAGAGTGAAGAAGGACCCCCGGTCCCGCAGTCAGAAGACGCTCGGCAAAGTCATCACTCAAGGCACACCCAACTTGATGGCGCCGTGGATTCCCATCTAAGTACGGGCGCTGGGCAAGAGAGCGAGCAGTACACATCAGTGTACCCCCTGGAAGGCATAGAGGGTCTATCACTGCAAGCAGCAGACGCGTGGCTGTCTGAGTTTGACGCTTCGAATGACGGCAACTGGCTGAATGCCGCGGGAATTGTGGATGAAGGACCGGATCCTTCTCCGATGACTTCAGTGGCTACAGAGCCACGGACCAGCCAGGGAACCTTATTCAGAGCATGCCAGTGCCCTGAACATCAGGAGATCTACAACAACTGGCCAACGCAAGATGCCGACCTAGTAATCGCGAAGTGCATGAAGAACTGCATGTACTGCGGCAAGTACTTCACATTTGCAGCTGAGTTGCGCAGACACATAGGAAGAAAGTATGGGGGCAGAAACCTGACGGTAGTTTACGAACCGCGAAAAAGTCTCCATTCCCTCATCCCCAGGTGGACCGCGAAGGGCAACACGGAGGGGACCAGGACAATTCGACCCACTGACAGCATCGACGCAGCACCGTCTCTATGACAAGCCCTCAGACTCTACGCATTTTGCAGTACAACGTCCAGAAGTCGAGAGATGTCGTCCTAGCGAGCCTTTTTCGAAACAGCAAGACTCTCGAGTACGACATCTTGGCAATCCAAGAACCCTGGCGTAATCCATTCATCGACACAACATACCACCCACTCAAGACACACTTCCACCTGATGTACCTCGCTGACGGCGGGACGAGAGTGTGCTACTACATCAACAAGCGTATCGACGCGGCTACCTGGAGTGTCTCGTATATCTCCAAGGACATCATATCATTGCGAATACGCGAACCCCGATCCGGAAAGACAGTTCAGATCGTAAATGTCTACAACGAAGGGGGAACCGACACGCTGTTCACACTAAGCGAGGCGATTGGCAAGATAGACGCATGCGACGAGGCGGTCATAGTTGGAGACTTCAACATACACCATCCATTATGGTCGGGAACAGGTCGACGCATCAACGACAGATCCAGTGCGAATCAACTCCTTTCCATCATCGAGGACTTTCAACTACACCTTCTAACAGTACCCGGGACGCCGACCCACCGATGGAAAGACGGAGAATCCACAATCGATCTAACATTTGCCACGGAGGACCTGGCATCCTGTGTAGTCCACTGCAGGGTCGATAGGGATCTGGACTGCGACTCGGACCACCTCCCGATCGCCCTAGCCCTTGACTGGAAATGGAAACCAGCCGCTCCGATGAGAAAGCGGCTATGGGCAAAGACGGACCCGATTGCACTCCGACAGACGGTCAAGGACCACCTTGAAGAAAATGACGTTGGAACACTAAGCGATGAGCAGAGCATTGATAAAGCGGTCTCTTCGATCATTGGCGCATTGAAAGACGGCATCGAGATGTCGACACCGTGGTCAAACCCATCCCCTCACTCAATTGCAGGTTTCGACCAAGAGTGCAAAGATATCTGTTCAGAGGTCCAGCAGCTCCGCCGGAGATGGCAAAGAACGAGACAGGAAGACGACTACGAAGCTTACAGACAAGCACGTAACAAGAAGGGCAGGCACATACAAAAACTTCTGCGCAATACCCATCGCCAGAGGGTTGAGGAGGCATCCGCGTCACAATCGGGACTCTGGAACCTAGTCAAGTGGGCTAAGAATAGAGGCAGCACGACACCTGCGTGCACACCTCCGCTAGTGAAGCCGAACGGGGAGCTTGCCCACGAACCACAGGAGAAGGCTCAGCTGCTTCGTCAGGCCCTTTTCCCGCCCCCAGCAAGAGCGGACCTATCCGATATCGAAGGATATCAATATCCCCCGGATATTGAATGCCCGGACATCACGGGACCGGAGATAGAGAAAGCGATACGCGGGACCTCTCCTAACAAGGCGCCAGGAGGTGACGGAATCACCAATGGAATTCTGCAACAAGTCATGGATATCATTCTTCCGCGTCTCCAAACACTCTTCAATGCATGCCTCCGGCTAGGCTACTGCCCAGCGCATTTTCGGGATGCCATCACGGTGGTGCTTCGAAAACCGGGCAAAGACGATTACGCCCAACCGAAGGCATACAGGCCAATTGCTCTCCTCAACACGCTGGGGAAAGCCCTGGAAGCCGTCATAGCGAACCGCTTGGCCTACCTGGCGGACACCTATGGGCTTCTCCCCAGCCGTCACACGGGAGGACGAAAACTCGCATCTACAGAACACGCCATGCACTTTCTTCTCCAATGCATACACCGAGCTTGGTCTGAGGGTAAGGTAGCGTCGCTGTTGCTACTCGATGTGTCCGGAGCATACGATAACGTATGCAAGGAAAGGCTGCTGCATAACCTGAGGAAACGCTGTGTCAGCCAGAAAATTGTGAACTGGGTCGCCTCATTTCTCACCAACCGATCCACAAGCCTCAAGTTCCAGGAGTACACGGACCCGTCGACGGCTATCCAGATAGGTATCCCGCAAGGTTCACGTATCTCGCCGATTCTATATCTGTTCTACAACGCAGATCTCATCGAAGCATGCAAGACGGAGGAGCAAGATGAAGGGGACGATCGTGGATGCGAAACGGAAGCGGTCGGATACATTGATGATGCATCAATCCTGGCGATCGGCCCGACAGCGCCTCGTAACTGCAAGACCCTGAAGGCTATTCACCGGAAGGCTGAAGACTGGGCATCGAAGCATGGGTCACAATTCGCTCCGGCGAAATACGAGCTTGTTCATTTCACCAGAGATCCTAAGCTTAACACTACACACGCTCTCCGCCTCCCGCAAGCCACGATCAAAGCCTCACGGTACTGCCGTTATCTTGGAGTCCAGCTGGACACCAGACTCCAGTGGGGCCCTCACCGCGAGAAGATGGAAGCGGCTGCGACGAAGCGATTGTCTGCTCTGTCAGCCCTGGCTTCGTCAACATGGGGAACGGGGATGGTCAACCTTCGACAAGTTTACCGAGCCATGATCGTGCCTCAGATGTTGTATGGATGTTCCGCATGGCATGTACCAGGCAACGAACGATCTGGAAGAGGGAGTGCGATGATCAGTGCAATGCAGAGGATCCAAAGACGAGCAGCCCAGACCATCACAGGCGCATTCCGGACAACGGCAGGGGCTGCGGTCGACGTTGAAGCGCACCTGCTCCCTATAATACAGCAGATGGAACAAACAGCACTTGAGACCACGTTGCGCATCAGGACCAGCCCCACGTCCGTCGACATGGCTACGTCCAGGGATGGGGTTCGGAGCGAGCTGCAAAGTCCTCTCGACCAACTTTCAAGCATGCTGGCGCGCAAGTACGACCTACAGGTGGACCGGCTCGAGAAACGCATCCCGCACGTCGTGCCACCTTGGTGGACACCGCCTTCAGTCTACATCGCCGCATCATCAGAGGAGGCAATCAAGGAACACGATGCAACTGCTACGGATAAGATTCGCATCTATACGGATGGAAGCGGCATCAACGGTCACGTGGGAGCTGCAGCAGTCGCTCTGGGGATACGGCCTGATGGCAGTGACGCGAAACGAACACAGTACATGGGCACGTCTGCTACGTCGACGGTGTACTCTGCGGAACTCAGGGGCCTGGTTCTTGCATTGGAGATACTACTAGAAATGCAGACAGCTCATGCAACTATCCGTAAATGCGCCATCTTCACCGACAACCAGGCCGCCATGCAAGCCCTCCGAAACCCAAAAACACCGTCAGGCCAATACATACTCGTTGAGGCCGTTCGAATCCTCGACCAGCTCCGCAGCCTCGGATGGAATATTGAGTTCCGATGGATTCCAGCACATGTGGGAGTCCCCGGAAACGAAGCAGCAGACCAAGCAGCCAAGGAAGCGGCCGAGCACCACCCGGAAGGACTAGAACCGGAGACCCTCAGGACCCTCATTGCGACAACCAAGGCGACTGTCCGCAAAACCATGAAGGTCGAGTGGAAGGCGTCCTGGGAGAAGGCCAAGCATGGCAGAGACCTGTTCAAGCTTGGCGTCAAACCAGGGAAAGCGACCCTCGACCTCCATGCCGGAACACACAGAGCGATCAGCTCTGTCATTACACAGATGCGCACCGGCAAGATCGGCCTGCGGGCGTATCTCGCCAGCATCAACAAAGCAGACACAGACAAATGCGAATGCGGCTATGGCCCACAGACGGTGCGGCATGTCCTCCTGGAGTGCCGTCACTGGACAGAAGAAAGACACAAAATGTGGGCAGGCAAACAACCATGCGTTGACATCAAACGCATTCTCGGAAGCTCGTCAAAAGCAGTCCAAGCAGCAAAGATGATGATAAGGACGGGCCTATTGAAGCAATTCAAGGCGGTACCATCCACCGTACTCACATACTCAGCGTAGACGAGTGATTACTGTCAAACAGAAGCAAAGGAAGGCTGGGAAGGGCCGGACAAGTCAGAGACACTGAACGAGTTCAATAGCTGTAGATACAAACCAGGAAGAGGCTGCCCACCAGAGGTAGACAGGAAGATGATACTCGATAAGTGAACAGCCTGTTGGCGCAGGACATTTCATGGTGGGGTGGAAGTCAGACCTGAGAGCCGACGATGGGCGGCCTCGACCTTGTATTTATAGTTGTACTGCTGCATAGCTGCCGGTAAAGGCGGCTGGGACAGTCTATGAATCAATCAATCAATCAATCAATCAATCAATCATTGGCCGGGCATCAAAAGGCCTATGCCAGTGGACGGCCTATGCCAGTGGGAGGCCTATGCCAGTGGGAGGGCACCAAAAGGCCTATGCCATTGGCCGGGCATCAAAAGGCCTGTGCCACGGGGTACGAAAAGGCTTATGCCAATGGTGTAGCCTGTGTGCCGTTGTAACCTCTGCTGGTGTGACCTGTATGCCGCTATAGCCTGTGCGCTACAGCTTGGGTGCTACAACCTGTCCCGGCACGTCCTCAAGCTTTTGCCTACATTACAAGACCTGGTAGTGGCCTAGGTTCCTGTGAACTCAGCTGCAAGTCTCGATATCCTAAAACCCCATTGCCAGTACCGCGCGAAGTGGTTGATCTTGCGAAACAGAGCAACAGCCCGCCGCCGGATTCAGGGCTCAGAACACGTTAGAAGCTCCGATCGGTAAGAAGGGCCGGTTGGCCATCGGGTACGCACTTGTTTTAAACCAAGTTTTATGTCCAGGCTTTCTCCAACAACTCGAGAGCGCGCTATATAACTCCTTGAGACAACGCTTGTGAAAGATGCCGCCAGACTACTGCGATATCCAGATCGGTCGAGAGTGCAACAACCCAGAACACACGAGGTTGCAAGCTGTTGAGAGCAATAGCCAAGAGTCAACTCGTGACATTCTGGTAAACACTATTTGCGCAGACTTGGTACCTCAAGATGCTGTTGGCCATTTCCTCTACGCCTTTGGTTCCGTGGCACGCGTTTGGTACACGCTGCTCAGCAGAACGACCCCACCTGATCGCATCCGAAGCACAGACAGGTGGTTCATTGATGCCTTCAGAGCCTTAGATCTTGCGATCACAGGCCAACAAGACTGCTCACGCCTGCTTGCCAGACTAGCTTATGTGCAGCTCTACCGCCTCTTGCGAATTCTTGAAAGACATGTGGCCCTCGATCGGAAGGTGCATCACATTCGCAGCCGAAGCCCGAACTCCAGTATTGCCCTCGATATTTACATGGCTGCCCAAAGCTGTAATCCTCCGTCCATACGTCAATTAATCGAGCGCAAGAGCCTGGCGAAGCGATGGAACGACCTGGCCGGTCGATGGGCTATCTTTGTCTTACTTTACTCGGAGGACGCCGAGGATATTATGTGCGAACAATCCATTCTTTACTGTCATACAATCTTGCTAACTTTCCTTCACAGTCGATGCCATAGACGACCCGATCGCACCGCATTCCAGCTTGTGGCTGGGAGGATTCTTGATAATTGGTCTGGTCGTTTGCATAAGGTATGCGAAATTGCAGAGCAGGGACTGGAAGCGGCTGCGCAGTCAAACAAGCAAGACGACATAGAACTCCTTGTCTTGAAGTGTCAAAATGAATTACGGACACCGGACCATGCTGTGGTGAGTACTACAGAGGAGGGAGGCCACATAGCGGAGTCTTAGACTATCATCTTCTTCTTTCTCATTTTGTAATTTATTGCATAGCCCATACCTAGACATTGCCTGATTGTTATGCCTTTCGTGCTTGCGCATTGCCACTATTTGGCCTAGCCTAGTGCTACAGAGTGCACGTTGATTTTGCAGGCTTAGGGCCCATGTTCAGACTTGTAGGCTTACTTTGTATCAGGAAGCGCATGGACCCGCTGAAGGCTAAGAATGCACGGTTACGGCTATAACAGAGTATGCAAAGCTCTCCACAGAGAAAAGGGGGCCTCTTAGCAGTCCTTCGTCGGATCAGGTCAGCAAATGGCGCAGAACGAATTGAGCTTCGGAAGTCCGTGGCCGCAAAACATTCACCAGTCTAATGTGCATATCATAACTAGGGTAGGGCTTTGTTACCAGATGCCCAATCAGATATTAGCTTCAAGCAATAGCAGTATATTCAAGTGAAATGCAGCAGCTGATACAATAGTATACCATCAGCAGAGTCGGTCTATCATCCGATCTACTAAATCAGCCGCAAAGCCGGGCACCTCTTTCAGAAGAATCCACCGTCCTTCCAGTCTACACACATCCTCCACCACGCAAGCCGCATACTGTGTAACGAGCTGCTTCAAAAGGCATTCTCCCGCCGGGCAATGACCATAGACGTAGCGGACAAGATTGCTGAACTCGGAGATGAAGGCTGATGGCCAGACATCATGTTGCGCCATTTCGAGGGCTAGACGCGTAGAAGCTAGATTCATGAGAGCCGGAATGTCGAATTCGTTGGCGAAAACCCAGAGTCTGGCATGGCCGCTGAAACTGAAGGACAATGTCTCAGTCTTCGGCTTACAATGAACATTGCTTTGGTCAATAATGCCGCCAGTGTACTTCTGCGCGAAATCGGAGAGACATCGTCGTTTCTTCTTAGAGGGACCACAGTCGCAGACGGTCGAGTCCAGCGAGAATTTCCGCTTGACGGACGGAGAACTGCCCAAGCTTGTGGGTTTTGCCTCTACACTGTCAAATAAGCCAGCGCGAGGCTGGTAGTTATTGTGAGGACCAAACAGACCCCCTGTTGTATCAAAGACAGAAGTGGAAGGCTGCTGCGGCTTTGGGCCACTGAACAGACCACCCGATGCGCCGAAGCCGCCAACACCAAACAGACCACCCGTTGAGCCAACGCCCCTGCCAAAGACGGAAGTGGAAGGCTGCTGCGGCATTGGGCCACCAAACAAACCACCCGTTGAGCCGACGCCACTGCCAAAGAGAGAAGTGGAAGGCTGCTGCGGCATTGAGCCACCAAACAGACCCCGAGAAATCGGGGCTGTTTCCACGGCCTGGTAGAGTGGCTTGGAAAGGCATTCTTGGTCTGTAAGGGGACCACCAACAGACAAAGTCGTGCTGTGAGAGCTGTCTTTACTACAACCTCGATGTATGGTCGAACTGATTGCAATGTTTTGGTCCCAGAGCTCCTCGCCTATGGATGCCGTCATTTGCGATGCTGCCTCCACCTGTTTGCTGGGTTCTTCCTTTTCGTCCGACTGGAAGCTCATGTAGGTCCCAGTGTATAAGAATTGCATAAAGCGAAAGAAAACGTCTTCGCCGGTGTCCTCCAGTGCGACATAGCCATCGGGGGACTTCTCCAATTCTCGGTGGGCGAGATCAGTGAGTGGCGCTGAAAGAAGCGACAACAGGCCGGTGTGAATCATGAATGCAGTCTCGTCTCGCCCCACAATGAATCGTGACTGTTTCGACATCAAGCTGGCCAATTATTAGACGACATTGCGTATAAGCTATCAGAAGCACGTACCGCTCTAGTTGGTGTGGCGCTATGCCCATCAGCCCTCGCCAGCTTTCGCCCTGTGAAGCAACCTGGGTGGAAGACATCGTGGTTTTTCTGTTCGGTTCGCTAGATTTGAGTCGTTGATAAGTTTGTATGATGAGTGTGAAGTCAAATTCTTTTGTGCTAGCTGGGAAGCGATGAGTCGGAGCCTTACCCATCTTATAGTCGTGGAAGTCCGCATGGTCTCTAGCCATGGCTCGTTGCGCCGTGAAACGGGCTGACAGGAGGCCGAAGTACAGGCGGTAGCCAGGTCAATGGAGCCGCAGGCGAGGGTGCATGCCCGGTTCCGCGGCCACGCGCCGAGGACCCCAACACACATCCACATTGGGAGATCAGCTATCGGTATGTATCCTCTTTGGCGTTGGAACTTCAGGTGCTTATTTTCACCGCTAGTGGAAATACGCATCTTGGTGTTCACAATTGTGGTTATGTTATGAGGTCAGCCTTAGCTTATCGTCAATCAAAAGCGAGTATATATATTCATTGTGTCGGTGTAACATGTCGCCTGCAATTGCATATAAAGTTTCCACTAAAACGCCAGTCACAAAGCTATAGTACTAAATGAAAGTCTGAACTTGACCATGCCACGCTACTGCAGATTGAGCACATAGATGTCGCTTCAACTCCAGAATGGTGTCTTCGCCCCTTGTGATTTCGGCCCGCAACGACGAGTTTACCCTCCTTTCCTCTGTCAACTGTTTGAGCAGCTTATCCATCTTCGATGAAAGGATAGAGTTCATCTTTCGAAGAAGAGCAATGGTGTCATTTTTGGAAGACACGCGATCTTTGGCTTCCAGCAGCTCTGCTGTAGCCCGCGCACGCAATGTCTCCAGCTTGTCGTATTCAGCAAGGATCCATCTGCTCCTCTGATCGAACGAATCGGCGCAGGGGCAACCTGCCAGGCAAGCTTCGAGCGAATTTATGAAGATGATTATCTCATCCTTGAACTGTAAGCAGGCTGGTTCCGCCATAGGGCATGAGTGCATACCTGAAAAGCACGTCGAGGAACTGGCTTCCTCTCGATGAAGTGTTGATGTACTGGTGTCACAGAAGCAACGTGAGGCATGCTGTTTGATTTCCGTGCAACGCGAGCGATGACTGGATCACAGCGAATCCGACATTGTCCAGCCGGGATCTCATCGAACTTCAATGGAATGAGCTGGGCCGAACCATTTGGTAACGGTGGGGCTGCTTACCCCGAAATAGCTATCAATGCATAGCCACATCATAGAGAAGCGTGCCGGCAGACGGGACGCTCTCGTCGCGATGTATTTTCGAACGGGCTATTAATAACATAGATCGCATAGCGCATGGCCACCATGGGGGTGCAGGCATACACATGCAGGAGCAGGCTGGCGTCCATAGTTCCGGTAATTTTGGAAGCCAGTACGCAGGTGGTTCTACATGCGACAAGTGTAGTCCGGAAACGACCCGTGACTGATGGAACACTCCATTTCGAAAATGCTATGCTTTCAAAGCAAGGCATACTTGGAATCATCTCAAAGCCCCATGCGATGTCGAACCACTTCAGTTTAGAACTTAGAGGTTTGGTTGCAGGGTAGGCCCAAGCGGAATGATTCCAGAGGGGTCTGCTTGGATGAACTCCCACTAACAGTCTGCACCTGACCGGCCGTGGGATCCTGCGTGTAGTCCTTCGTTTCAGCGATGGTACATTCAATCGAGAGAGGTACTTCTTTTAGAAGCGCAGTGTAAAGAAATACCTGGACTTTAACGCGACGGGGTGTTCAACGTTGGACTGAGCATCAGACCCATGTGGGTTTGATTGGATGGGGGGGGCAAGGAGGTTTGGCGCCCATATCCCTCTTACCAACGGTGAGCGAATCAATGGTGGACACCACTCGCACTTCAGACACACACTCCTCCTCTCGGCCGCCAAACTTGACCTGACCTGCTTCAACTTCTCTAGGGATCAAGCGGAGATTCCATTCTACGATTCACAGTGCAGGCCAGAAGATGAGGCCACCAGGACCACCACCTTGGCGAAAATCGAGCTCAAAACTGCCTTGAGCCGGGACGCGCGCTCACGATGAATCGCACTCCGTCGCAAAGCCGAAAGCGCGGTGCCAATTTCGATAGCGATAACGAATCCGGCCGACATAAGCGCAAGAGATATTCGCAGAGCGAACGAGTTGAGGACTGGATGCAAAAGATGTTCGTCGAAAGCACGACGCGTTTCCTCGCAAGACCAAAGGCGATTTCGCGCAGACGCGGGGGCTCGAGCGATAGCCAGAGCTCGGAAGAGAAGACGGCGCCGTATCGAGACCAACGTTATGCACTGATGCTCGAGAGCCACGGCAGTTTCTTGAGAAAGTCCCCCACTGGCGTTGCGGACGAGGCCAGGCAGCTTTGCAAAGACCTCTGCAAGGCCATCGAAGCTCTGCCTGAGGATACGCCGTTCCGTGACGAGACCTTTGAGCCGTTTTGTGAGAGCCTAAGCGGGCGCAATGAGGCTAGGGTTTTCCGGGAGCTATCGCATCTTATCGTGCCTCCTGCCGAACGGCTTGCCCTCCAAGATGATGAAAAACTCGAGAGACTCAAGTGGCTGGTCGAAGGCGTCGATGAGGTCTGGTCCAATGCGCAAACTCTCGCTGGCCCCCCTCCGAAACCCGACTACTGCGTCGGCTTCAAGCGCAGAGTTTTCACAGACGAACAGCTGCAGAAACTTCGACCATGGACCGGCAACACGTTCAAGGGAGATACGTCTCTCGTGATGGCCACACCAACGATGCTCTTTCCGTTTCTTGCCTGCGAGGTTAAATGCGGACGGGAAGCCCTTGACGTCGCTGACAATCAGAACGCATACAGCATGACCATTGCTCTGAGGGGAGTGGTCCAGCTTTTCCAAGCTGTTGGTCGAGGTTCTGAGGTTGATCGTCAGATCCTTGGCTTCTCATTCTCGCACGACAACCAGAGTGTCCGAATCTATGGGCACTACGCGGAGGTCAGAGAGGCTGATATCAAATACTACCGCCATGATATCCGGAAGTACGATATCACCGACTGCGACGGCCGCGATAAGTTCACTGCATACGGTATCACGATGCGCATCTATCAGGAGTGGATGCCGAATCACCTCAAGCGGCTTTGCTCAGCTATAGATGACTTGCCGATGGACTCAAGCAGTTATCGCTTGCCGACAGCTGAGCTTACTCAGGAATCCGAGGATGTGTTGTCACAGGCGAAGGACAACTTGGACGGGGTAGAGGAGACCTGCAGCGATCGATCAGCGACAAGCTCCGTCTCTAATATGGAAGGGGGTGCAAGACAGCGCAACGTCGGGGACTGAGGAGACTTTCGCCAAAACCGAATCTATCTGCTATAGGATGGAGCGAGTGTCTACGCAATGTGATAATTCTTTAATGCGTTTGTCGACCGCTATGAACGTAGTCGATCCGGGAGACTTGACCGTCCTTGATCACGCACGAGGGGCGACGACAAGGAAAGGGGCCGCGATCGAAGCCGAGATCGAAGAGCTCGTACTCGCTCATGATCGAGGCGACGAGAACGCCCCCGCTCGCGTGACATTCCTCCAGCAGCAGACTGCTACGCCCCGGCGCACGCGGTCGTTCCCTCCTCGCCGCCGAACTCGTGATCGGTTCTGTGACAGGGACTGAGACCGTCACCATCCCTGACATCGAGGTGACTGCAAGGAAACAACGCAAAGTTGACCACTGAGGCTGATCCGCGGCAACCGCACGCAGTCTACCATGAGAGGGAGTCGAATGTCTCCTCGAGCAGCTATTTGATTTGGTGCCTCATGGTGTCGATAACCCTTGTCGATCTGTAGAAAAGGCAGCGAGCGGGCTGGCGTCTACAGGACAGGGGCTGTAATTGGCCACACGTTCGAGGCCTCCCCCGCAGTTCCCGTCAACCAGCTGAACACCTTTAACTGTGCATTCTCTCCAGGTCCAACCTGCACAGAAGAATCATCATCGGATACCAAATCATTGTTTTCCATGTATTTACGGCGAAGTCAGCCTGATGCAGCAATGAGCCAGTTCGAGAGGTCAAGTCAAGTCGCAAATGTCGTGGTACCCCGCCAACCCTGGCCCACCCCGGGGCCGGCTCGACCCGTCGTCAGCGCGACGGCAGTCGCCCAGCTCAAGAAGGATCTCGGTCTCCTTAATGGCAAGTGCGGCAGCAGCTCGACCAAACCCTGGCCATGTAAGTGGGTTTCACCAGCCGCCGCTCCAGGTCCCAACAAGACTAAGGTCGATGGTGAGCTGCTGCCTGCCCTTGTCGGCCTCACGCGGGCTTCCCCGAATCTGCGACAGAACCTAAAGGAGCTCGCCGAGACCTGGCATTGCGATCTCCACAATGACAAGAATATCCGGGTCGGTCCCCGGGTCGAACTCTGGTTAGCCAGCTTCCCTCCTGGCAAAATGGCAGCAGTAGCACCGCCTGCTTCTGCTGGCGGCAACAACAGGGCACCGAGTTATGAGCGGGACCTGGTCCCAGCACAGGGCTGGGCTTTGCTTTCCCCGCCGACCTCCCCTCCCAAGAAGAGCGTTCATGCCTCCGGCGGGAGCGTCACCACCACCAATGCCACCAACCCTTATTCGACGTCAAGCTCCCCGACCCCCTCGAAGCACCCGACGGCCGGTCCTGCTCCCGCCCTCCCTAGTCCCCCCGCAACACCATATCATCAGGCCCAAGCGACCAGCTCGGGAGTGCCTGCCTCGGCGGTGCAAAGTGAGGCCACGGCCTTGCGGCAACTGCGGGCACGCCTGGGACTCGACAGCCACTACTGCGGCAGCGGCAAGAAGGATAATCCCGATGGATCGTGTGGCTGTCCTTCTGCGGGTAAAGACGGCGAAATAGACAAGCTGCTGGTGTCCCTGGCGACACTGAAGCTAGCGGACCCGGATCTTGCGGATCTGCTGGACCAGGTCGCCGGCAAGTGGCACTGCCATCTTCACGCCTGGGGACACTATAAAGCGGATCGGGTGGCGCGCTGGATGACGTTCTTCCCAATCTACGACGTTCCTGTCACTGCCGAAGATGCCTACAAGTCCGCCAACGGGCTCAGAAAGCTTCTCGGCCTCCGAGGCTGGACGTGCGGCAGCTACCTGAAGAAGTGCGAGACAAACCCTGACCCGCTGAAGGGGCCTCGCTGTGGGGCGCAGTCGATGCCCTATCGCAAGGGTGACAGGCACAAGGCCGTAGTCGACGAGATCCTCCAGTCGCTGGTCGGTCTCACGCGTACATCGCCCGGCTTGTTGGCCGAGTTGGTTAAGCTCGCGCGGAAATGGCATTGCGAGTCCCACCCTGGGGTCGTGTACGCAAGGGACCGGGCCGGCGAGTGGGTGGCGCTGTTTCCGGGCGGGTCTCCGGCTGCAGCAATCACCACTACCGATCCCTTTGATGAGGCTCAAATGAAAATAAAGGAGATGCTGCGCCCTTTGTCGTCTCAATGTCCCGTCATTGCGGAAAGCACCGGCAAGCAGTGTCAAAAAAGCATCGCCGGGAGGAATATGCGCCGTTGCGACAACTTGGCCGGTGAGATTGCGGAGCTCGCCATCAACCTGGATGACGAGAAGCTCAAGGTCTCGCTCGAGGACCTCAACCTAGATGGGCGCTGCTCAATGCACAACAAACTCAACGCCGAGTGGGTGGCAGACGTGATGTCGCAAATCCGCGACATCACGAAGGGCCTACCGCGGGCCGCCGCTCCGGTCGAACCATCGTCTACGCCCGCGCTGCAGTCGCTCACGGAGTTTGAGCAAAACATTTATAGCAGGTCCACGCCGTCCGGCCACGACGAGTCCCCGCTACGCATTGTCGACCGGTCTGACGAGCCCAGAGACAACGAGTCCATTTGCCAGCGCGTCACCAGCAAGTGGCGGGAGCCCCTAACAAAAGAAGAACAGGCAGTCGAGTGGGGCTACCTGTACGCGTACACGGTCAAGGAGAATCCCAAGTACGTCAAAATCGGATCCACGTCCCGTGACGTGGCTACACGGCACACCGAGTGGCAGACGGCTTGCGACCGGCAAGTAGCGGCCGCGTATCCGGTGTACTCCAAAGATGCGGTGTTGGTACCCTATCCGCGGCGGGCCGAGGCGCTGTGCCACGCGGAGCTAGAGGATTGCCGGGTCCGGGTCGCGTGCGGGCCTTGCCGCGTCCAGCACGAGGAGTGGTTCGAGGTGTCGGGGGAAGTGGCCGTCGATGTCATTCGGAAATGGACCGTGAGGATGGCGAAGAATCCGTACGGAATGGTTTAATATTTTGTGATTTGACGAACGTGAAGATTTACGGATGCTTACGAAAGGGCGATTGAACACAAGGAATGTTCTCCAGTGGGAAGACGTCGAGGGCTTGGTAGACTTGGAAAAGACTGGACTCGAGGCTCGGAGGGAAATGAGGGAAACATGACAACGCGACTATTCACGCGTTGTTGTGCGAAGTGTGGCCAGCGGGTCGCTACGGCATCCTTTCTTTTAGTGGCCATACCTTATGCTTTAAGCAAAGCGAAGCCGTTCCCCGCTGCGCATCAAGCACAATCCTCTCGTACTAACTCGTCCACTGTCTACTGGCAATCCGGAGTAGTGCGACCACAGCATACAACACTAGCAACTCTTCCTGAACACTTTTGACACTACTTTGGGTTCACAGGCGGGTGCGGTCCATTTGATAGTGGGGCTAGTCAGAGGTACTTCCCGGAAATCTGAAGTAGTATACTTTCAATGCCTTCAGGCGTGTTATTGATTCTGCGAAATTATCGACAACACTCGAGGTTTCTGAACATGGCGGTTGCCTCGAGGCTGTCTTGCCCAGTACCATGGCCTGCCATGTCATGGTCTGCCAGTTTGTACTATGTCACAAAACACCTAAAACTTATTGTCCTTATTGTCCTCACGACGCTTTCGGGAGTTGTCTGCAGCCTTCTTGATCAATTCCGCATCTTGTTTGACCTTTGCCTCCCGGGCTGCTTCTTCTCGGCGCTTTCTGGATGCATCAGCTGCTTCCGTCATTCGCTTCTCTTCCTCATCGGTAGGGATTCGCATGCTGTCGGCCATGTTGAGCTACAATTGGTTGATATGTTAGCATATACGCAAATGTGTCAGTGTCGGAAGCGACTCTTACCGTGATAAGATGTGAGATACAATACTGCTCGTTGAGCCTTGTAGAATGAAGTTGCAGATGAAGGCGGTTAGCCTCGGGAGGTGAAGCAAGTAAGATAAGAAGATATTCGCAAGCTCAACCCCTATGGTCGAGCAGACTCAGGATATCTCTGGAATGGGAAAAGATGAAACTGGCTTACGGATCTCAAAGGGTTACAAGACAGCAATTTATACCTGGGCTTGCATTCACCATGACTGTTGTTCCGTGACGTTGCTCTCAACAGATGTGTAGGCAACCGCCGTGGATGTCTCGTGCTGCGCCCGACCAACAGCACAGGGGAAACGGCCCCCGATGTTGACAAATCACAAGCCGCCTTTACATCCAGTTGGTTGTTGGTTTTGAATTGCACAGTTGGCTCACAATGTCGATGAGGAGGCAGAGGCCCCTAGCGGTTCAAGTCGCTCCGTCATTGGCTCAGGACAGGGCTCTTGCGGGAAAGGGTGACGAAGGATTCGCGCTAAGTGCATGACAGCATCGCCAATTGGAGGTTACGAATCTGCGCCACCAACAGTAGTATCAGGCTCAAGCACGAGAGCGGACCCTGGTTACTGGCCTGAGCTAAATTCCAGATCTGAAGCCCCTCTCTCTGGTCCTGTCTGCTTTCAGACCCAACAACAACTACACACCACAAAGAACATCGCAGTTGTCGAATACGTTCTTGAAACTGGTCTACCCCGACCATTATTTGATACTCTAGGACCGCAGCACATTTGCCATGCCTCTCAAACCGAGATATATGCGCATGAGGCAGGATGACCTTGCCTGGGAGAAAGGCGACAAAGAGGCCGAGATGTGGGAGAGGTCAATACTCAAGGCGCAGGTATACCGCGACATTGGCAGTTTTATCAATCAACACAGACCTGGGGACCCTCTGGAGCTTCACAGTCCGATCAGAGGCGGGTATAACATATTCTTCCGCCTGGAGTATAATGATGGCTCCTCGGCTGCTCTTAGGATCCCCTGCAAAGGTATTTGTGATGCAGAGTCGGGTTTGATCTGGCAATTGCTGAACCATGCATGATAGGAATAGTTAAGTGTCCTGACGAGAAAATCCGCTATGAGGTCGCAACGATGCGGTATATTGCCGAAAACACCACGATTCCAGTTGCTAAGGTCTACCATTATGGTACCGCAGCAGAGAACCCTACTGGTCTGGGACCGTTCATCATCATGGACTATACAGAACACGAGAGGACAATGTCGGAGGCTCTTAATGACCCCGTTCTCAACTCTAGCGAGTCTCATGTCCTGGATCCTGACGTCAGCACAGAGAAGCTCGAAGTTCTCTACAGACAGATGGCCAACATCATTTTGCAGCTGTCTATGCTGACATTCGACCGCATTGGATCACTGGTTCAAGATGAACATGGGGGATTTCATGTGTCTGGGCGACCCCTGACTATGAACATGAACTCGATTCTCGAGTTTACGGAGGCGCCTCCGTCTCTGTTGCCAAACCGGCAATATTCGACCGCTACGGAGTGGTACGCTGCGCTAGCTGACATGCACCTGACGCAGTTGGTGTTTCAGCACAATGACGCTGTCGAGGATGAGGAGGATGCGAGAGATAAATACGTTGCTCGCCAGCTTTTTCGGCGGTTAGCCGCAGAAGGGCGCCTCGTGTCTGAATTGGATACGAAAGAGGATCGTCAGAACGTCAAAGAGGCGGCATTTCGAATGTTCTCAGAAGACTTGCGTCCCTCCAACGTATTGATCGACAAGGACCTCTGTGTGGTCGGCGTGATTGATTGGGAATTCGCCTACATCGCGCCGTCACAGTTCTCCTTTGATCCGCCCTGGTGGCTACTCTTGAAGGCGCCGGATGAGTGGTCCGAAGGGGGCTATCTGTCTTGGATGGAAACATATGAGCCTCGCTTGGAAACGTTCTTACGTCTGCTAGAGGAAGAGGAAAAAAGGGTGCAGGCTGACTCTGGAAGCAGCAACGGTAACCAAGAAGGAGTGCGTCTCTCTCAGCAGATGCGCAAACGCTGGGAGAGCAGAGCATGGATGATCAATTACGCGGCCAGGAACAGCTGGGCGTTCGACTTTATATACTGGAAGTTCTTGGACACAGAATTTTTTGGGCACAACGAGAACGGCGATCATCATGAGAGGCTCGGCATGCTCACCAAGGCTGAAGCGGAAACCATGGAGCAGTTTGTGAGGATGAAGATGCAGGAACGCAACGAGCGAGCCTTGGCCGAGTGGAACGATGAGAGTGCAGCGGCTAGGCTCGCCAAGTTCATCGCCTGACTCCACTCTTTCAGGTTCCCTTCTGTAACTTGATATTGTGGCTTCAATAACTGAGTTACAGATGAATTGGAACTTCACAATACAGGAGCGAGCGATGTCCCGGTAACTGTAGGGATTTTGCCCGGGTCTGGGTAGCTTTCCGGATGTTGCCAAGGTCCGGGTGGCTTTTAGGTGAGCGTGCCAGTCCCAAGGCAACGGAGGTACTTCCATGGTCCAGTCCGGCAGATGCAGACCTTGCGAATAAGAATAGCAGCATCTCACAGTGTCGGGAACCACTAGACAGGCGCAATGAGTCCATGTGGCAGGTGGCACTGCTCAATACATGAAGCCCACCAAATACTTGGAATGCTCTTGAAACTGTGTCTGCCTTTCACTCCTCGATAATAATTTGTGTCCCAACACGGCGCTATGTTCAATACCATTCAAGCTCTCTATCTACAAACGCGCGCCGAACGCGAGAGGCGAAATGAGTCTAGAAGACGCAGAATCGCTATGAGAAACCTACATATTCTGGGGAGTATAGATGGGTATGAGGTTCCCGCGATTGTGAGAAAGGACAACAAAGTCTTTACGTATTATTCATCCAGTCGATCCTCAGAATCACCCACCTATACTCGTAAGATTATCTGTCTCTTAAGAACGATCAAGATGGAATACTGATGATCTGTACTTAGCTTGAGGGATCTCCATTGGCTGTTGTCCACACTCTTGGGAACGGAGAAGATCTAGAGCCAGATAACCTGGATCGCGAGGGCAAGAAGTTGCAAAGTCCAGAGGAAACTAAGGATATGCAGTAGTGATAAGGGAATATGTGGCCTACAGACGGGCTTAGATGTTCATTGCAAGCTGTGGTTGAGACCAGAAGGTTGTTCCAACCCTGGGTTTCATGAAGCCGCTTTCTCGTTCAGAGTCCTCGGTACAGACGCGTCCCATAGGTGTGACTTCGGTCGAGGAAACGGATTGGAGCCCGCGTGGGGGTGATGCAGGTACAAATTTGGTCAACATTGATGGCCTAGTTAACACTAGCAGCTGCGCTTTCTCATCAATCGAGTCACTTCCTTGGAACGGCCACGAATTGTCATGCTTTGCCGAAGGTGGTGCTCTCACGATCATATGTGTTACTACAGGGAAGCTGGTGTTTCTAAGACGAGTGCTAGTCACAGAGAGCCCCTGACGGGAAACCACCGTACACGTTGCCCTCATAGTCTATATATTCCACCATCCACCCCCTCCCTTGAAGAGCAGGTTTATCTCTCGCCTCAAGCTCGCTCGCTTCCTGTAAGTAACCGCTATCCGTGGTGAGAGAAAGCAAAGGCGCAAAACGATAGCTTTCAAGCCACACATATACATGACGTACAGCCCCGAGAAGGTCCAGTACCTTAATAGCCTTAGCAAGATCCATCCAAAGGCCTACCTCGTCAATAATCACATTTTCAATGCTATTGAGTTGGTTCCCATAGAAACGCCTCAACTCCTCAATATTTTCCAGCTCAATATCATGAGGTAGCCAAAGAAAATCCAACGCTGGGTAGAAATAGAGGCTCGAATTTTCCAGTCCAGGGTGTTGCAAAGTAATGTGTCGATGAAGAGTGCGTTCAGTTGGTTCGGCTCTGGCAGGGCCGGCGCTGCTTTCAATCAAGGCAGCGATAATCTCGGATCGTGTTGTGGTGTCGAGATAGGAGATGTCGAGCTGCAAGAACGTCGACATGCTACATAATCGACGCAGATAGTACAACTCGAAGAATAGATCGCTGTCCGACCCATCCGATTCGGATCCATCATTGTCCTCTTTCAGAATGCTACCATCTGCTTTAGTGTCCCGGAAGGGGGACTCCAGGTCGTGCCAAGCAACCCGGACCACCTGGGGTTCCCGAGCCGGCTCCATCATACGATCGTGAGACGAGGATGATTGTGGACGTTGATCGTATCAAAGGGAGAATGCTGAGGGTGATGAGTTGTGAGGGGGGCGCAAACCAACAAACCTCAAGGATATGGATATTATACAGAACCGCATTTAAGATTACCCGCCTGAACCCCGCAAAGTCTGCTGAGCACCCAATGCGTACATTGGCATCCAGTGCGGATGTAACATATCCGCGGGAAGTGGAAGCCAGGGATTGAGGGAAAACAAGTGTACGTTTTAATCATTTGTTGTCGTCCAGATTGTTCATTAACGTCTGGCAGAGTCCTATCCTTCTGATAAGCTCCTAACAGATCTAAAAGCAAGTGAAATGATCATATGCTTCAACGACACATCGTGGACCGGTACCCAAGCTTCCGGGCCTCCTGCCCCCACCGCCCGAACACCTTCTTTGCCAGACTCTGGGCGTTGCATCACGCCGTAGAGCTCCTGAGGACAACGCTTGAACCTCCGTCTCTGATGCGTCGAGTTTTGATTGCCCGCGTCTGCTGATGGGCGATCCAAGTATTTTGCAAGAAGAACTGGAAAATGAACTAGAAAATGGTCTTGCTCCGAATTGCATGTTACTCAAGGATGTGATCGCAGAGGAGACAGCGTACGCTCTCGGTCCATGACCTCTCAGCATCTGGTACGCCTTCTCGCAGATCTTTTAGCTCAAACCTCGGCGGCCCATCATCAGCTCTCAAAGTGGCCTCATATTTGCCAATGTGTGGTTTTGCCTTCTCCCCCCTCGCCCTTGCTAAGCCAGCTCTCCCGAGAGATCCCGCCGGGACAGAATTGGAAGAGGCTCCGCGACGAGGAGTTGATCGTGCAGAGCTTCGCTCCTCAACATCGTCGCAGAACTTCTCGGGCGTTACGCTATGTCCCATCTTGATATCTGCGTTGTTGCTGTCTTCTTCTTTGACCACCGCCGTGGTAGTATCGAGGCTTTTTCTCTCCCAGGTACTCGTCAGGATATCATCTATAAGGCATTCCTTGTGGAGCCATTGTCCGCATTGCGTATTGGTGCATCCTACGAGGAGATTATCGGGGTTCGGAGGCGTCTGGCATCGGCACATCAATGAGACAGTAGACAGTTCCATAGTCCGGATGTCGAAACCTTGCCGCCAATACAGCGCATCCAGGATACTGTCCTGCTCGCTCTCAACCCAATGCTCGACTTTGGCATGCCCCATCACGCTCATAGCATGAATGATGTCCATGTGGTTTGAAGCAATGAGCTCGTGCTTCCCGTGGTAAGGCTGCCGGCCTTGGACGAATTTTCCACGATACAAGGTCTGTGCTGGCACTTCCTGTGGCCAGTACATCCAAGCTACCCTCGCGAAGACATTTGACTCGTTGACGGCTCGGATCTCGAGGATGTTGGCGACCCATTCATCGGTCAGAACGCGCACGCCCAAGTTCCGTTGATTCTCGACGGTGTCGGGATTTGCTACATAGACAAATTCGCCGCTCGTGTAGCTAGTGTCGTTCAGTCGAAAGCTCTTGTAACGTTGTGCGTCGGCCCATTGTTGCGCTGGAGAGACAGTATAGTGCATATCCAAATCCTGTCCATTCTTGAACTTCCCTTCCAAAGGGCAAATGGCCTCCTGGTGAAGGAAAGTGTCCGGAGTTTGCGCGACGGGACCCTTGATGCGTTTCCGCTTCCTCGCCTGGGCAGCTTGCGCAGTAGACTCTGCCGAGGGGTAGGTGTGGATCTGGAAAAGGCAATCAGTCGAAGCTCCGTCGATGACAGCCTGTTGCTTGTGTTTCGACATGGTGCGCGAGAGGTCGGCGCCAGGCGCGTCCCCTCCCCAAGCCCTTGCTGACTAGAAGTGCCTGCGTACTGATCTGTGGACTCACTCCAAATCAGAGCGGATTCCCAGGTTCGGGTTAGGTCCAAGGGGTTAGACAGGGTGCGTTTGGACCAGATCCGCCTGTTATGGGTCTAGGCGAACACATGCCTGGGCACGTGAGAGGGAGCCTTGAGGAGCGAAATTTAACATGAATTGTGATTTCAAGCTGATAATAGAAATTACTGAGGTTATGCGACCGGTAGTCTACCTTTCGTGCGTCATGCCAGGTTCTACTGCTCGCCATGTTACCCGGAATGTCGGGGCCGGGTCCTCGTGAAACATCCCTAAAACCTTAATAGTCAAACCGTGATTTCAGCATAAAGCTCCCAAGAGCTCCCGATCAGAAAAGTCCCATTCAGTTTGTTTAACGATACAAAAGTTACAGGCATTATACTCTTTCCCTCGTGAGTATGGCAACACGCATAGTTCGGTGCCAGTTCATCTGCGACAATGTCATCCAGGGGCTCAAGTTCAATCATCCCGTCCTGGAGTCCCTGATCATCCCCTTGTCCAAAGTCCAAGAACAATCTTCTTTCGCTGACCGTTTTCAACGTGCGGTGCTGCCTTTCGTGAAAGAGCACGAGGCCGCTTGTCGCGCGGCGTCCGATCCCCTCTGCGTTAGCTGCGGATCGCCTATCACAACCGTTCTGCAGACGCCAATGTCCTATCTCCACAAAGTGGGCGATCCCCATGCAACAGTCAATGTACCCACATCGCACTCGACCTCGTTCGTGCTCATTGTGCCGTTACGCCGATTTGGGAGCCGCACCAGGCTTCTGGCCCCAAACGACCCTCTGCGCGAAATAACCATGATGCTTCCCAGAACGCATCTCGCGTCGAAAGTGTGCGATATAAACCAGGATCTCGTCCCTTGTCCAGCCTAAAGTGTGAGCCATGAACAAGATAAACCCTTCGCTGTCCATCTCGAGACCATATTTGGTGTGGGCACCCATCTCTTTCAAGATTGGGTCTTTCGGCCAGGGGCCAATGGGATTCTAGTTCTGAAGTCAGAAGGATTTCAAGTTTGTGAAGCGATTGTTTACCTTGAAGCTGAATTCTTGGATGTTGATGAATCCGGCTTCTTCCATGGCCTTCTTCTGCGTACCATCCTCAACCACCGTGACGCTTGATCCTAATTTCTTACTGCCCGCTATGAAGAGCTTTCCCCATTGCCCCATAGCAGAATCCCCATCGATTGTATTGTCGTCGCTGTCAATAACTGTGGAGGCTTCAAGGCTTTCAAACCATGCGCCAGGTTTACAAACCCTGAAGGCCTCAGAGCAGAGGGCATTCCAATCTTTGATGCTGCCAAAGAGCCATCTCATGTGGATGTAATCAGCAAAGCTAGACCTGAAAGTCCATTCTTGATTGCAATCTTCAATCTGACTAGAGTGCAATGTCAGAAGGTTCAATTCGTACTGGGGCTCGTCTGTCTTAGGGAATACCCACAACTGTAGGTTCGGCGGCACCCAGGAAGGTTGAATGGGAGAGATGTCGGTTCCGATGACCTCTGCGCCAGGGTAACCATCCGCAAAGTCACTGCCAACGACTTTGTTAGAGAAAGGGGTTGATGTAGTGTGGTTTCACTCAACGTACATGGCCCACGTGCCTATTGGATTGCCAGATATTAGCTTCGCTCCGCTGATAGCGTTCATAGGACTTCAGGGCTCGCACCAGTTCCAGTACCAATGTCGATGACTTGCTAGCTCAGGAGTCAGCGCTTGATCCGACCAGACACAGAGTTTGGGATGGCTGGCTTACCTGAATCCTATCTTCTTCCAAAGGTGCCAGATGAAGCTTATCACCAATGCCACGAGTAAGAACGTGATGCCTGTGGTTGGTATCAGGATCCTTCGATCGTAGCTACTGAGCTGGCTGGCGACTTACGTGACGTCCATTAATTCATTCTGTGGACCGTCGTTGGATCCCCTTGTAGTGAAATAAGCCACCCTGGGTTGATACATGTAGGCATATCTAGAGGCACTTACCAATATTGCGCATTTCCCTGGTCGCTGTGGTAGGTTCTGCCGTGTATTGTCCTATAGTCGAGGATGCTGGAGGTGATGGACGCTGTTGAGGAGGCAGTGTCGGCGTTAAGGGTCGAATCAGTCTCGATATTCTCCTCTTCCTCTGCCTTGACTTGGCGTTAGAAACGGTAATCTCCGTTTGTTTCAACTTTGACGAACCTGCTCGATTTGAGCCCAGTGCTGAGGGGGGAGAACAGTCGCAGTAGATGGTGGGGATGTACTAGGATCGTCGGCCGTGGCGGCCGGGTGGCTAGCATCTCCCTCAGATCCTGTCTCGAGCAAAGGATTGCGTTGAATAGCGGGTGGCGATGTCCTGGGATCGTCGGCCGTGGAGGCCGGGTGGTTAGCGTCTCCCTCAGACATTGTTTCGTGCAAACGGTTGCGTTGGATAGCGGGTGGCGTGAGGTTAAAAGGTTAGGGAATTCCTATACAAAGGATAGTCCGAGAAGTGCGGGGGCTCGAGTCGGGTGGTGGTCTGCCTCAGGATCGGCTAGCGCAAAGGTCCACTTTGGTTGATGCCCCGCATGGGCCTTGACCACAAAGTGAGCTCTACGAAGCCCCAACTTGCCCCTGATTGCTACAGAAATAAACTACAATCATGTGATCCGGTTGTCCGTGCCGAGACTCCCTATAACTTTGAGAACGTTAGCAATGGTTGGATCTGAAGCGTTCCATTGCACCACCGACTTACATGATATGGCATACGTTGGTATACAGATTGCGCCTGACCCACCGTCCGACGGATACCCAGAGCATCCATACACGCTGGGGGCTCGGGGAATTTGTGACCCTGGAGTTGTAATTAGATATCTTCCACAGCCTCCTTATCTGCCTACACGTCTTTAATTCATTCTAGCAGAGCCCTTTTCAGCTTCTACTTCTCCTTCCTCAAGAGATAGAAGCAAGGCGACGATCTACAAGCAGGGTTCTGATCCATTACACCAGATACGCGTATTGATAAGGCCTACCCTACATATATCATGGGCTTCAATAACTGAGTTACAGATGAATTGGAGCTTCACGATACAGGAGCGAGCGATGTCTCCTGACCCCGGTAGCTGTAGGGGTTTTTGCCCGAGTGTGGGTATCTTTCCGGATGTTGCCAAGGTCCGGGTGGCTTGGTGGCTAGTTGGGCGTGCCAGTCTCAAGGCAGCCTGCGCCACGACCGAGGCTGAGACCTCATTCGAGCAATGAAGAAAAGGGCTTTAATGTACAAAAGCCAGGACACCGGACATCTTCGTCCAATATAAAACGTCAGTCATGTGGACATCTGACAATCACCCCAAGTGACCACATCTACACCAAACCGCTTGAGTGACTGCATTCACACATCGAGTACCACCTCGTACACGATGAAGTACACAAAGACCCCTACTTTGGACGTGCGTCCGTCGCCCTTTCTCTTTTCTTTCACTCATCCTCCTCCAAAGACACCTGAACCGGCTGCCACCAAGGGCGAGGACGCAACATCCTCAGTGATTGATGATATAGTCGCCCGTATTCAGCCTTATCACGACCGCGAGAGATTCATCAACGAGGAGCAGGATGATGAATCTGAGGGTAAAGCTGACGAGATCCTAGAATCCTACCATGAAAGGGAAGCATATCAATCCGAGTTGGAGCAGAGCCTTGAAGCTGAGTTACAAACGTTGAAAGAACGACGCGGAGTCCTCGAGAAGGCAATTCGCATCCTGCAAGACAACCTGGCATCCATTGATTGCCAATATGAACGGTCTCAGGAAAGGGCTCGAGCGCAGACAAAGCTAAACAGTATGGGAAAATGGTCAGATCTCGAAGAGTATCGTCGGAATATGGTCGAGAGACATCTGTCTCGTATCTGAGAGATGACGAGTTCGTCTGGGACATTGTGTCTGATGAAGCCAAGTGTCCAGGGACCATAATACGTAACAGATGGGAAGACCTCCGCCTGGAGCACGCCAAGGGCTTCACCCTTTCGTATATGGCAACCTCAGTAAGCCTCAGCGTTAAGCCTCATTGAGTCACTTGCCGCTTCAGGAGGAACGCCATGATCATGCTTCTTGGTATTCATCCCAGAGCGGTAGCTCCCGTAAGAAGTAAGCCCGTTCTTTCCAGTGTAACTGTCCCAGAGCTCCGCGTACATGCCCTTCCTCTTCCGCAGCTCGACATGTGTGCCGGCCTCGCTGAGAACCACACAGCCTTCGTCGTCCTTTCCGGAAACAAAAATCATGTCCGCGTTCATAATCGACCCCAGCCTATGTCTATAGAGCAGATCAGCCATTTGTAGATATCTCAAGGGCAGTGTTGTAGGGACGTACGCAACAATAACCTTCGTCGCTTTAGGCAGCCTTCTTTGAATGCAGCTCTTTACCTTAGCTTCAGTCTTCGCATCTAGAGCGCTTGTCGCCTCGTCAAGGAGGAGGACATCTGGTTTCGATAACAATATGCGTGCTAACGCGAGCAGCTGCCTTTGCCCTCCCGAAAGATTCCTAAGAGAAGAATGAGCAGGTTGCGGTAGTAATGACAACGCATATTACCAACTTTGCATCGGCCTCCATGCGTTCATGGTACTGTTGCGGACGTCTCATTATCTCATCGTGCAGCCCTATATCTTTTGCAACGTCGTAGACTTCTTGAACGGAGGCCTCTGGACATCCGTATGAGATGTTGCCGAAGAAGGTACCTGGGAAGAAGTGTGGACTTTGGGACATGTAGGCGATATGTCTTGTCAACCTGAATAGCCATATCAGTGAGCAGATTTATACTTTTTTCATCCAATATGCCAGAGCTTACTCTTCTTTTTGAACTCTCTTGAGATCTTGTCCATCAATCTGAACACTGCCCTTCTCAGGCTCATACGTCCGCGACATAACGTCAAGAACGGTAGTCTTTCCGACGCCAGATGACCCTACTATCGCCGTAGTTTTCCCCGGCTCAAAAGCTAGGCTGAAGTTTCGGAACACTACTTTGCCCGTTTCCAACTTCGATTTGTACCGGAAGGTTATATTTTCCAGCTGAACTCGGCCTTCGTTTATCTTCAGATCCTCTGTGCCATACGTCATGCTGCTCTTTTGCAGCATAAGTGTACGAAGACGATCAGCAGGGTACAGATGCTGCCATAACTTCTGTGGTAGATCCATGAAACTGTCTAAAACATCTGTGAGGACGAGGGAATATCCTTGAAAGGCCATGGCAACATAGGGATCTCTACTACTAGCAGTGTAGAGAACGACCAGGTACTGCGCTTCTTGGGAGCTGATGACGCTGAGAAGCTGCGAGAGACCGTGAGTAAGCATTTGTAACACATGATTCCATGCGTGGAGGTCTTCCAGTTCTTTCAAGCGTTTTTTGTAAATGCTGACTTCGCGATCAATTTGACCAGAATGAAGAACTGTACGCCAACCGCGAATGACGCTATGTCGATTCTCATCAATCTTAAGTTGGAGATTCGCAGACTCCTCTTGGAGTAATTGTTGACGTTCCCGGAGAAGATTGTATATTAAACGCCTCGATGCAACACCTAATGCCAGCACCATGCAGATTGGCAATCCGGTCGAGCACAGGATCCTCCTGACTGATCCAATAGCCAAGATAATATTTGGGACAAGATCCCGAATGAGGTCGTCCAGTATCTCTAGACTCTCAATGCCCAAATCAGCAGCACCAGCGATTTGCGTCGAGTCTATCGTGCCGTGAAACGTCGCGTCGTTGTTCATCACAAATTCGTGGATCCTGAATAGCGCGTGCGTTTCTCGAGAACGCTTGAATGCCATCCATGTGACGTCTTGCCACCCTGCAATACCAGTGCCACCACTCAATAAGATCAGGGCTCCACGGAGTCTGAGTGGCTTGTTCATAAGACTCAGGTTGTCTTCCTTGATAGCCTGGATCATGCTCAGGTTGTATTGAGCCATAACTTCAGTCGTCCAAAGTCTAAAGTATGTTCGAAGACCCAACAAGCAGAGAGAAGCTGCAAGTAGGCCCCAAGAGTCTTTGGGGACAATCCAATCTCTGAAGATCATGAAACTCTTAATCCATGGCCATGTGCCCCCAACCGCGCGTATCTCGCTTCTGGTGCTGTGCTGATGAGAATCCGGAGTTCCGTTAACGCTTGATGTAGTGGGCTGCTCATCTGCGTCGTCTCCCAGGCGGATAGAACCCACACGGTTGTGCAGTAGGAAAAGAGAAAAAGAGCAGATCGTAAAGAACAGACGCAAACCGGGTGCGACTAAGCTGACTGAACCAAGCAGGTCCAGTGGAGCCATTAGGTTGACGCTGAACAGGCTGAGAGTATCACAGAGGAGCATTAGGGACCAGGTCCCTATTATGGAATGCCAGGCTGGGTCGTCATCTTCCTGCAAAAGCTTTCCAATATGCGCAATAAGGATCAGGATAAAGGCGAATGGAGTCATCAACGTGATGGTGTTGAGGCTCTTTATCTCATGAACGATGATCGCAACAAACTCAGCCGTCCACGAGGCTAGCAAGAGCGTGAGGAACCATAAGTGAGGTGTAAGAGAACGCGATGATCGCAACAAACTCAGCCGTCAACAAGGCTAGCAAGAGCGTGAGGAACCATAAGTGAGGTGTAAGAGAACGCGGGCGGTATTCAGTCTTGAGAAGGGGGGCGCATAAGATGCACAGAGGAGCAAAAACAGCAGCAATAATAGCCTTGCCGGCCGCCAGAGAGGACATTGTGAGCACCCTGATGAATTGATTGATAGGTTCTGAAGAAGCAAACTAGCCTAACCTTGAGCTCTAAATACAGGAGCGGACATAACAGTACCAGACTGAGGAGGACAGCAGAGCCGCAGCGAGCCTGGCCGCTTTCCAGTCAAAGAGCCGCATACAGGGTGCTCGGCCTGCATGGGACCCATGGTACCAACCAACCAGGGGGAGGGCGTGTATTAATCAAAAGTGCAGAGGACGTAGATGACGTTCTTCTCTAGCGTTGCAGCCGCCATGTAACCTCCATGCAGATATCTGTGCCGGTGACCAGTGCCTACAAGTCCCTGAGCCCACGAGAATCCTTCTTGTGAGTGAAGGAACCTCACCCCGCTTAAGGCTGATCTTGACCTTTACAATGGCAAACGCCGACCGCAGATGTGTAAGCAATTCCAAAGCTCACTCATATACTAAGTTACTTATTCAGAGCTGTGTCATTATGGCAATCTAACTGATGCGGAACATAAGAAGTGCAAAGGACCTCTCAATACAGGAAGGTGTCTAGAAAAATGTCTGGTGTATTGTTCTAAGAACGACATACCCTTGCAGCACTGTATATGTCATGATAACCACCTAAACTTGTTGCGCGTGTCCTCAGAAGCTCTTCGTATTGATTTATGCATGTCAGAAGAGCAGACCCGTCTCTCACATCACGACATCTCTTTGACCGCCTTCTTTCCTATATGGACCGAATGCAGCTCGAGTGCATGTCTTTGAACATATGTATCTACACACCTTTGGATTAGGATCTCATACATGAGATCAGAAGTCTTAGAAACTTACGGATGCTAAGTAGGGCTTTTCGACATGCCAGTGCAGGCCTTGCAGTGGTGTGCCTGGCAGTGCTTGCATTCGTATATAGCCCATTGAGGTCCACGGAGGCAGACTTGGCAATGCCACTGGACAAGGGTGGTGTCCGACTTGATGAGGTTGTAGATATGGAGGCAACTGATCGCCATTGCGGCTGCTGGTAAAGGGAGGAAGAAAACCGTTAAAGTGAAGGCTTTGTTGCCACAGCAAATGGAGCGAATCGGTGGTTTTATACTAAGGCCTGGGGAATTATGTAGATCGTATGTCTCAGGAGTTTGAGCTTCGGTCTGCACTCGGAAATCCGCAATTTTGGAACTTTTAGGTCAAAGGAGGACTTTTACTACGGCTAGGAGTCCTATGTCTAGAACCTATGGCCCCGGCTTAGCACGCTCAGAAGGTTGGCTTCCTCAAGTAAAGTCTCAAGTCGGACAGCTTCCTACGAGCGCAATACGTGCCCGTACTCGTCGAATCCAGAGTTGCAAAGTCTATTTCCGGTAAATCAACGAAGGTGTAATGCTGTTTCAACTTTTCTTGGATCGAGTCCACTAGTGGGTCCATGGGCGATGTCCTGCATCATGATAGTCAGACCAAGAGCAGCATATGGTGCCAGAGGTGCATACCCGTTCATCCACACCATTGCTGCCGGCATGGCTAAATCCATCACGATTGCTCGCACTGGTGCGCTGGCTGCAATAGTGATAACGATGCTCTCATCGTCCACTTCTAAGAATCCGGAGGGGTCCTCCAAAACTTGGATCCCCTGGCGACCATAAATGCTCTTCTCGGTTTCATGATATTCGGGGTCCTGTGAGATGCACTGGATCCTCTTTCCTTTCTCACAGAGAAGCTCTCGCAGCAAAACCAGCAAATCGTGCTGTATGGGACACGTCCAAGTTCGGTGAATGGAATCGCCTATAGCACAGGATCCAAGCCCGAACCCTATGACTTTTGTGACCTTGGCAGGAAAGTTGGCACTATTAAGGGTGGCTTGCATCTCCTGAAAGCTGCTAGACCTTCGCCATTCGGTTTGCTGGCTCTGAATATGGATCAGGAGATCATCTTCCTGGAACCATGGCTTGAAGGCTTGGTCTTCGCGGACGAGCTGTGGATCGAGGTCTTCAACGCGCTGAAGCAATATGGGAACTGCGCTCAATTCGTCGTCACTTTCGCTTCGTAACGAGGGATCGCAAGCGTGGTACAGAATGTAAATGGGACTAGGACAGCGTAAGTACGACTTTCCGCGGTGTTGAGCGGTCGCTTACCCAGGGCAGTCAGCAAGGCTTTCCACCTCATATGATATCTCCTTCCCATCGACAGTCGATGTTGCAATCTGATGTCGAACATCTGGCTCAGCTCTGCACTTCTCTCGGACCCGGATAATGGAGCGAAGAGCGTCCCTTGTGAAGATGGGATCTCGTCTCACCAGGGCTTCCTGACAGGGACCGCGCACAAGGTCAAAGCTTGGAAGTTGGATAGCGCCCACTGATCTTGAACCTGGTGGCATATGTACAGTTTCAACTGATGTAGATGGGTCCATGCCCTGATTGGTATCGTGCACTGTCCCTGTTCTCAAACTAGGTGGGAGGCTTGGGGCCTTGGGATACGGCCGGGCCACAAACATGTCTGTGCTCAATCAATCACTGCGCTTTCTCCGAGTCAAGGTCAAATCACTTACAGCTGCCACCGTTTCCAATTCTTCTAGCAACCGTAGACAGACCTCCAAGCCGAAAACACTCGGAAACGTAATCCACGAGATATCTTCGTGAAGTGAAGTATGTCATCTGATCTCCTTCTGCAAAGTACCCGCCTGACCATGGGATATTGATTCTTGCCGTGAAGACACAGACATGGCGTATTGAGGTTTTGTCCTGCATCCATTGCTTTCTCAGTGACCAGCGTTCTTTCCATGGACCTGAGAGACCTAAAAGCCTGTCGCAAGACTGGAACCCGCCTTCGATGAAGGGATCGAACTGTTGGCTACTGAATGCAGCTGCCATCTTGTTTATATCGGTGTTGCAGTCCTGCCCCACGATCATCATGTCGTTTTCCCTCAGTAACCTCCGAAAGGAGAGAACGACATCCGCAGAGAAAGCCTGACTGATTGAGATCGTGGATCCCATTGCCCATATGACCTTTTGGGTTGGCACAGCTCTGATATACTCTTTCGCCATCTCGATTGTGCCCCATATGCCGCTGACGCAGACGTACTCGAATTTTTGACTTTGTAGCCGGGCGATTGCTCTTTCCAGGGCGTTTCGTGAGACATCAACGCATATATAGCTGCAGAAGGTGTGTTGTGCTTCGAGGGCGTGCAGGAGTGTCTCTGTTTTGCTGCCATCTCTAGACCGTGTAAGCTGCAAGTCCACAAGGTTCGAATACTACTTACGCTGCACCCATATCTAGTACTACTGCACCATCTAACACGTCCTGTGTTAGTTCTTGCGCATTCTCGCACAGAAACGACTTTTCCTCCACTGTTTGGTACCATCCCGGTTGGCTACTGGCGTCCAACCATCTCAAACATCCCTCATCGTTGTATGCTGATTCCTTGGGCAACTCGCTGTGACTGGCGAAACTCTGAAGTATAAGTCGCTCGAGCTGTTCCCCCAACCGACTACCACCAAGGTCCTGTATTTCGCCAGGCCGTGGAGGAGCCCATCCTGAGTCCATTGTTGTCAATGTCATTTATGGATAACGCTTCTGGTTCTGTGACGCTTGTATGTTGAATGGATATCCAACATCATCGAGGGGGTGAGGAGGCGGGGGGAAGGGAATGACGTTCCACCAACTAAGGTCGGCATCTGCTCTATATGTGGGACAGGAATTCTGCTAATAGCTAATGCTGAGGGGATCTGACAGGCGGAAGGAAGGAGTAGCACATATCGGGAAATTCGAATGTATTGTCTGGATAATCACTGTCATTTTCTTGGGTGTGCTATGCTTGTGGAGAGGACTTGTCCAACATCAAGGAATGCGCGGCAACTTCGCAACCAGTTCCTCCATTCTAACTACACGGCGAGTGAACTCCTGAAGGAGATCATCTTCAACCTCCTGGAACAAAGCAAAGTCTTCGACTTTGTCCGAACCTGGGAGCTCTCCTCCTTTGGAAAGGCACCCTAGGAATCCTTCCAGCTGATGTGTACTTGGGTGCCTGGAATCGACTACGGAGACGTCAGCATCGTGTTATGTGGAAATGGGATAAGAAGCTCACGTTGTTGTAGCGTTTCCTTAGCCCAGATAAGAATGTCCTCAGTAGTGTCAGGATGTTCAAGGAGGCCATGCCATCTCGAACGCTGTATCGACAGAAGATCGAAGCCACACTCTCTTTTTGCCTTGTCCCAAGGATCCTCCCTTTTCCCTCCCCCGCAGACCGGTTCGTCTTGCATGGCTTGATTGTTTGCCATATCAAGTGATCTTTGACGCAGAGTAATAAGCCTGTGATTGCCAGGCAGTCAATGTGAAGGTGGCTAGAGATTGTTCACCGAAAACGGTAAGTCTCAAACAGCTGTCCAGTGAGACTGGGTCAATTGCCACGACGGAGGGGATGTCGAAGCCGCGAAGATGGTGGCGACAGAAGAGATGTATACCATATACTTATAGTCCTTTATCCATGTAGCCGGCCAGGGGGCAACGTCGCAGGTTCAGCATTATCCCGTTGTGACTGATTGTGGATGTCGAAGCAAGGCCGGACAACACATTTTACGGACGCTGGAATGGAGAAATGCGAGTTGGTGGAGCTGAGGAGTCGGTGTGTAGCTATCATAAGCCACAGGGGTTGTACGAACTTCCAACATATTCTGAGCTCCTTGCATCATGAGTGCCTTGGGAGAGGCTGCCAAAGTGTACAGCGCTTCAAGCCTGGAACCCACAGAACTACATAATCTCCGATAGACTATCTTCGGCGCAGACTAAGATTGCATTGAGTCAATCGTCTTCATCTCTACCTCCTGGTGCCGTGGACATCTTCCAGTCGTATGCTCCATCATCCACCACGCTTGTGCCCCTTAAGAATGCTGAGAAAGATATATCGAAGAGAGCCGTAGCTCGGTATAGGCTCGAGATCGAAGCTGCGTAGATGGCCAAATCAGTGGTTCAATGTGCCAAAACCTCGCAAAGCCGGGTCCAACCACGATTAATGCCCCCTCCCACCCCGGAGTGTTGAGTCGGACGGTCGCTTCGATGGCCGGAACTGATCGATGGGGTCCAACTCAAGTCGACGTTTAGTGACCTTAGACATATCCAGGGGTGTCTGCGGTCTCTTTATTTGTTGAACTTTTTCTGAGTCCGTTTCTGAGGCTTGAAGGGTGGTTATTGTGGTGCCCAAGGTTGACTGAGTGCAATGGCCATTGGCGTATGCATGATGAGCATCCCCAGGTAAAGCTAGATCCTGTTTCTCCTCCACAAGAGGGACGAGCTGGTGTTTTGCTTCATTCCGGAGAGTTGTCAAGCTTTCGCACAGCTGGACAACGAAGTCACTACCTCCAACGTGAAGAAGGTCATCACGAATCGTATCCACCGTTTTCGAGACCAATTTCAATTGCTTCTCCAACTGTAGATATCTTGCCGGACGCTTCCGCCATTGTCCATTCCCTGGCAACTCCGTGCGATGCAGGATCTCTCTCATGGCCTCTTCCGGACTTGTATCCAGAAGCCGTCGCAATCTGTGTCCTGTCTCGTCGATAAATTTATCAAGCTCGTGTAGGGCCCTCATACCGTTTCCGTCATAGTCAACACCTTGGTCGTCCGTGGGGATATTGGGAATCTCCTGAAGCCGGTTATCCACGAGCCATTCGTCAAATGAGTTGATGATGTCCTCGAAGAAAGCTTTCGGGTTGGCGGGAACTCCGCGACGACTAGCTGCCATGATATTCGGTTGACAGATACCTCGGGCTCCCAGAGAACAGGTTGCCTTGAGTGTCTTCAGTATCTGCAGGTAAGAGAGTGGACATGGGGGACGTACCAATGCTCTTCAGAAGATGAGGATGAAAGAGAGGGCAGCGGGCGAAAAAGAAGATGAGAGGCTGGAAGCAAAGTGGCGGAGAACAAGTAGAAGACAGTGTCTAGCTCCTTGCGATCGAGCATAAGAACATTCAAGCAGATCCGACGCCAATGCGGGAGCAGGCACATAGGTTCGCGCTGCAATTGCGGCAGCTGATGGAACTGATCTAGCAGTTTCAGTGTGGCCTGCAGAGCGACGGAGGCTAGGGTGTCTTCAGTCGCCGCGTAGCACCAGCTCCGCATCAAGATCTGAGTCACTGGAAAGGGGCTCGATGTGCATTGCTGCTGCCGGCGACGACGGTTCCTGATTTGAGTCGGTGTTGGAGTAGTCATTTTCTCGACACAGAAGTCACATGAGTTGAAGATTAGGAAGGAACAGAGTAGAGAGGGACTATCCAATGCTAAATATAAGGGTTCAACGTGATATATCCTGGTCAATTTGCCATCCCGGCCTGCAGGTTGGTCACACCTCTCACACACGTAGCTCATGCAAGATGGGACAGATATTCACACCGCTACACAGCTGCTGAGGATGGAAGAAGGAACAAATGAGTGATTAACGCAATGGCAAGAGACCCTCTTGACTTGCCTCGCGGCTGACAGTCACCTCTCCTCCATTTCTTTGCATTCTTGTTGCAAATGTCATTGTCCAGGCATCCCGACCGTCACAACTCCACCTTATCTTATACCACCAGTAGAAGTCTGCAAAGATATCCAGAGGCTGTTTTGGAAGCTCTTCTTCAATTCGATGGAAAAGAAGTGAGATCCTAGCACAACACTCTCCACCGACAAGGCGCCAGAGAGAATGCGCCATTTGTCGAAGTGAATCCCTGTTGGCAAGCGTTCCACCATCCAAATGATGGCGGAAGTCCAAGAGGTGGTAATCCCTGAGCCACCAGGATTGCTCCTCAATGCAAAGGGGACAAGCGGTATGGAGCCTCTGGAAGCTTAGCAAAGCTAGCAGCCTCAGCATTGTCCGTTGCGGTGACTCTTCCTTGAGTAGTCCCTCCTTGAGATCCTGATAGGAGGTGTGGCCCTTTCGTGAAGCTGCCCATTCGGAGATTGCAGGGTCAACAGGATCGCTTGACTTCGACAGCAAGCAGCAACACAGAAAGATGAGCATATCGTCTCTTGGCGATTCGACCTCGGTTATCGAGGCATACGATTCCGACCTTCGCATCGTTAGTGAATCATCTCAGCTTCTGGCATTTGAAAGTGCTCTCACATTTCCATCCATATTGTCTTCGCGGTTTCGTCTCGAATGGCATGGGACAGACAATCGGGTAGCTTTGCGATGCCTTGGGGACCAAGGGGTACGTATCTGCAAATCTGGCTTGTGAAGCCGGCAACAGAAACGTCCCCTGCACCTTCAAAGAGCTTGCATCTCGAGAGGATTCGATTTGCGTCCTCTTGCGTTATGTCCCCGAAACGCAAAGTTTGTGAGCCGGCCTTGATGCCGAGAAGTTTGACCAGATCGATGAGAGCCTCTCCGGAAGACCGCGATGATTTACTCTTCAGACAATATAGTGAGGAGACTCTACCTTCGGCAGACTCAAGGAGTCCCCAGAGTAGCGACGCAAGGTAAATCTCCTCATCTGGGTTCTGAAGGCTGCCAATCCTCTCCTTGACCAACCCCGAGAACAATTTCAGCCATTTATCTTCGTCTTTTTCTAACAACTCAGAGCTGTCCTCGGCTTTTGCCGATGCATGAAGGCAGACGAAAATGCAGTTCTGCAGGAATCGCATACGGTTTTTCGGGGTGGCATCCTGAGGGCTGTCAGCTCTAGTCTTCATTACTAGAACACACACCGTACCTGTATTCTGCGGAGCAGGATCCTCCACGCCAGTTCTGCTTTCAGGGCCTTATCGCAAGTATGCTTCATGTAGTAATTGTCGAGGCCATGGCCGTGAAGCCCAGATGATACAGCCGCAATGGCCAGTGACATGAATGGCCCCTCTGTCATCTTTTTGGCTGTTGCGATACCATGCACACGAATTTCGCCGTCGGTGGGTGTTGTCTGGTTGATCAGGAAGTCGGATTCGGTTCTTAAGTGCGGGCAAAGCGTCGAGAGCCATGGGAGAGAAGCCTCGGTGAGTGCTACCTCGGCATATATATGGCGTCTAGGCTTCTGAATAAGCCTTATGGACGGAACCCTCTCGATCGTTGGTTGAAGGTTCCTCTCGAAGTCCTCTTTCGTCAGAAAGCGCTGTATCCACGTCTCTTCATTGGATGGTCGGTAATAGGGGTCGTAGGGGATTTTCTGTTCTTCCTGTTGTTGTCAGTGCCAAGCACCATTATCACGGACCATTTGTGGAGTACCTGATGAAGCTCTGTGTGACAAGTGATACCAGCCACTGGGCCAGGCAAGTCGGAAGAGCAGCGCAAAGATGCAGGCATCCGACGCCACGGAAGGCGTGGAATCGCCTCGGACTTATCTCTGACGGTCATGTATGTCCGGATGCTGGACTTCTCATTCTCCCAGTCATGATTGATATCGGCCCCTTGAATAGACGTGTCAGAACGAGGAGCTTCCGAGTTGCTGATGGCTGATAATGCTGGAGAATGAGGAGCACCCAGGCTAACGCCAGAATCATCTTGTCCAAGTGTGGCTGTCTTTTCAGGGCAGAGTTTCTCAGACGCAGGCTCCGAATTGCATCGATGAAGGGTTTCTGAAAGTCTTTCTTCGTCGGTTCTTTGTAAGCGGCGGTCTCTGGAATTATCCTGTAGCAAATTAGCCCCAGCCACGGACGCGAGGAGTCGTGAAGTCACCTTGTCGCCATCTTCGCCATCTTTCGATTGCTTCAAGTCTCGGTATGATTTGACAGCGAGTACTCCAACCGCAATCAGACAGTAGGCAAGTGGATATCCTTCCTCATCTTCGTAGAAAGCCGCGATACCGAGGCCCAACGACGAGACGGACGCAACAAGTCCAGTGAGGAACCAAATCCAGAGCAGTCTGTCTGGACTCTTCAAGCGTAATCGAAATAGTCCATAGCATGCGATTGTAGCAATGTTCAGATAAGAAATACACAGGATAGCCGGCAGTGAACCGATGGGTACGGACTCTTTTTGCCAAATACCGAGGCCGATCAACAGACCTTGCGTGACCAAACCAGCCCAGAAGATGAGACTCCCGAGACTAATCAACAGACTTTGCGTGGCCAGACCAGCACAGGCTAGGAGACTCATCAGGTAGGAGAGAGAGACCGTGTTGTACAGCGCGTTTCGTGCTGGGTAAAGGACATCGAGGACCTGTGCTGCTTTAGTCACTTCTTTCCCTGGAGATGCGCCGCCAGTATCTTACCAGAAAGACCCAAATTGACAAAATGGGTACCCCTTTACAGAGGGCGAACAGCAAGTGGGCAAGCTCTGAAGCGTCTTTGAGCTCATACTGCGCTGCCAGCGCAACACAAGCCGCACCAAGTCCTCCAAGAGCCACAGCCCAACCACCCAAAAGGGCCAGCCAGAGATTGGAAACGGTTCTTGTACGCCGCTTCACGTAACAGCGTGCGATCTGCGCGACAAAGACCAGTGCAACAGAAAGCCCTGCCCACACAAGTGGTGCATCTGTAGATGAGCCCATGCTGTCTGCAATGGTGGGATCACCAGGCTCTATACTTCGTAAGCTCGGTATGGGTCGCCAGAACGGAAAGGATGAAGGCAACCACTGCGAAATCAGGCAAGGGTGGGAAGTGCACTTTTGACGTGCGTCTGCCGGCTACTTGTAATTTTGAGGCCATGCTGCATCACTCCAGGATAACGTGACTCGAGCTCAGTGATGCATTGTGTTGTTGGTTGTTCCCTGGTGTACAAGGGTACAACGCATGGAGTCTGATACCGACGGAGTGATGCTCCCACATGGAATAAGTAAATCACCTCAAACCCCAGCACCATGCCAAGTCTATTGGACCAGGGTGGCATCGTAGGGTGGTGCGTATGGAGTTCATCATGCAAAGGATCTCGAGGTGGTGTCGAGTGATCGTAGCACACCCCGAAGCTAAGCTGAAAAGGGGCGGACACTGGTGTCCGCCCCTTTTCAGCTTAGCTTCGGGGAACCCAGTAAGCAAGGTCGACCGCGAGAGTTCCAGTACGCATCTCCTCCGCTTCAAACGACAAATGGCCTCCCATACTCAATGTCAATACTGTGGCTGTCAATCTGGAGCCGAGAGCGAGCGGCAACAAAACTACATCAGAATCTTAGAAGACCGAGTACGACGTTTAGAGGCTGCTGCCCGAGCAATTTGTCCTCCATCGCCACCATCTACTGCACCATTCGGCAGTCTTACGTTCCGTTTTGAGTCCCCAGAGACTACAGAAGCGCAGAGCGAATGGAAAACCACCGAAGTCCGCGAGCTTGAGAAACTGACGCCCAAGACCGAGGCCGGCTGGATTCAAAGACGCAAGGACGTTCAGCTTTCCGAACCAGTGGATATTTTGACTGCATTCCTCCAGCTGGTCTCTTGCGCGCAAGTCCAAGTGAAGCCCACGGCGCCTCTCTCTTCTCACCATGTTGAAACCCAGCGTGGACTCTTGGATGCGTACCGCAGATTCTCGATGCACCTACAGGTGGGCAGTGGACGACATGCCCAACTTGCCAACTTGAGCAGGTTCCTCTATAATTGCCTATGTCGAATCGCTGCAAAAACCGGGACTATTCCTGTGGAAGCCATCGACGAGGATATGGCGAAAACAATGGTCGGGATGCAACAGAAGAAGAGTGACTCAAGCAGGGGTCATCTACGAAAACTTCGAGCATCGGTTCAATGGCCACTCCATCAAGCAAGGAGACTCCGGGATCGTGGTCTACAGAACAGAGCAGATGAGCTCTTCGTGATCAGTATGTTCTAGCCTTGCAGCTGGGAATCGCCTTTATTCACTATTCACAGGTGGACATGACCCTAGCAAGTACCGCAAACTTTGGGAGACGAAAGGGACACAACAGTGGGCGGAAGAGGTGGCAATTCTTCGACCAAAGAACGGAGAAGTACAGGACCAAGTGTCCTTCTCAGTTCCATTCATGCTCAAAATAATCACCGGTTCACTTTATAGGTGAGAGCATGTCATCATTTCGCGTCCACCACTAACTGGGTGATAGTTTTGAGCAAATCAATTCTTCCTTGGGGACGAACCTGCGCCAGGAGGACTTCGACAAGTCTTGGTACTCCTTGGCTCTACTCATAGGACACCTCCAAGGTCTGAGGCCACCTCCTAGCAAAAGGCGAAGGATAGAAGGTTTACAGTTTCCGCTCTAGTCCGGCTAACAACTTCGACCACTAACGTTGAACAGCTCGTACCTCCGGAATCTTGGAAGGAAACCTCGACAGACAGAGAGAGACTCCGCATCACGATTCAGAGACGCAATTCGACACATCCATCTCAAGGTCTATTGATGGCATCAATGCTGCTTCAGAAAAGGCCGATGGTGCACGGAGTCTAACCCCTTGCCTGACAGCGTCCGAGGACAGACTGCCACCCCCTATCTACCACAAAGAGCTGGGGAGATCGGCCGGATCTAATCAAATCCTGGGACAAGTTCTAACGAGCACTCCTGATGCTATCCAAGGACGGCGCAGTCTAACCTCTCCACTTCAAGATCGAATGCCGTCGGTCCTCGATAACGTGTTACCCTCCCTCAAACTGGGCCTATCGTCTGTTGTCTCTGAACAAGCAGTTGTTCATCAAGTCGAACCGGGTGAGAAAAATACCTTCTCGTCGGGATTACTAACCCTGGACTCTTGGCTTAATGGAGAAATGAGCACCGCCGGTAACATAGGCGGGACCCTTTTTTCGGACCGTGAGCCAACGGCGATAGGTATGTCACAGGCAGGTTGAGATCGCGTCTCTCTACTCTGACAGATTCCAGGTAATAGACCATCAAACAACCTGCCTACCGCGCAACAGGTCTCTCCCAGGCTTGCGGCCAGCCCAGCAACATCAAAAACAACCCACTCCTCTGTCGAGCACGATGCAGGCTGCCAGATCTTTGGCCATGATAAGTCAGATCTCCGTGCTATTCGTCCAAGGATATGCTTGATACCCCAAGGAGAAAGCAGCAGCGATTCAGGCAATGATCCCGTCTTAGGCCTTGCCATGCAGAGCCCGACAACTCGACAAATGCGGTGTCCGGATAAGGACACGGAAGAAAAGTGCGCTCAAGCACTTGTTAATCTACGTGATACATCACATACACCTACGGCCTCTCCGGCATCTCCTCCAAGCCACGCAATGGGAGATTCAATGAGCGAATACATTAATACCGCTACGATATCGGAATCTTCGTGTTTTATGGACTTTTTCAGCTTGCACCTCGACTCTCAGAGTCCTCTGCAGTATCCGGTTCCTTCGGGGCCGTCCCTAACACCTCCACGTCAATCAAGAGCAATTTAATCCCGCCGCTTACGAGAATAAGCGCGCTACCACTAGTCATCAGAACTGGCGTCTTCCACTCGAGTGGCCGCCGCGTATGACGGTCGTCGTTCTTCACCTGATACTGAACCACGCACTCATCAAAGGGCAGTGGGATGACGATGGTAAATATGTTATCTGCTGTCGTCGATATCGATCCGCTTTTGAGCCAGCACGGACTTCGAACAATAGCCCTGACAATCTTGAGGTTTTGGCCCCTGAGCCAGTCCTGGACTGGACGTGCCTTGAATTTTATCAACATAAATCCTCAATAAATAGATGCCGCATACTTACACATTTTGCTTTTACTTCTGTGATGATACGTACATGCAAAGGACTTGTCTCGCATTCGTAGAGCTCTCCAGGGACTGCATAGACGTTGCGTTTCCAGATCTCTTCGTTCCGCCCAGCAGCCTCGGCAAGCTCCATGATTAATCCATAATCTTGTGAAGCGTCTTGTGTAAGTTGACGGATATCCATTGCTGGCTGGAATCTCTCTGGCAATTCGATTCTTTGAGTCAGTGATAATGCGCCATTCGAAAATGCTGCGAAAGGCAAATTGCGGGTATTTTATCACAAAGACGCACTTCAGAAATGACAGTGGGTAGACTTTGGTCTTCCATACCTCAAGGGTTTTAAGGAGTGGAAGCACAGCTCATCACGCGCATCGAATGAATGAAATGTAGTGTATTGCCTGCCTAATTGCGAAGTCTCCAGTGCTGTGTCCGTCGGCCGCCCAAGTGGTGGCGGAAAAACAATCTTCCCGCGACTCAATGACACCCTGCATCAGGAGCAAGGGGATTGAAGACGGACATCGAAACAGACATCAGTCTATTTGTCAAAGAAACTATTTCCAGAGAATGAACCTGATGGTGTCAATTTTTCCACGGAAATGTGACCACCGCTAGAGCTGTCTTTGTCGTTGGGTGACGTAGCGTTGGGATCAGACGAACCCCCCGTCTAATCAAACGTCAATCCACGATAGCTTCATCTTTGAAGTTGGGGAACTCACAGGTCCCGAAGAAACAGGATGAGAAGGAGCTTTTTCAGGCTGGGGTTGATTCGAGCCTTTGTCAGACTGGGGTTTATTCGACTTGTCATTCTCCATGGTTATGGGCGAGATCGATACCGGTGGGAGAGATGCTAGGATAGAGCAAGTCAATCACAAACGTACTACCAATGCCTCGTAAGAGACCAGTTCAGCAAATTGCCGGCGTCATGTGCAATCGCTCTTCTACCTAGAACAGAAGGAATTTATAATGAAGAGTTGCATAATGAAACGCCAGATAGAGACTTGGGACGAACGGACGGCTTACAAGACTGTTTGTTCCACGGCGTTGGGGAAATATTGCAACTCGAACTCAACGAAAGAGGTAGAAAATATGTGATGATACCAAGATGTTCAGGAATACTTTCGAGCTCTCAGGGGGAATTATGATCCATCTTATACTAATTCGAACTCGGGGAACAGGGAGTAGCCAAGGATTGCACCTGCGAGACATCAGGTCTCCGAAACGGCCGCCTCATTCAACCAACGGAACGCCATCTACACGTCAGCATCCTGCAGGTCGACCACCATCAAGCATCCCAAGTATCCCTTAGCTGTGACTAGGATTCGTGGCCGAGGACCATCCAAACCCGCCCCTCCTGCTGTGTCGACGGTTGCATTCGTATCCCTTTCTGATCATAATGCACAGGACAGGACACGACACCCAGCAACAATAACATACAGGGATCAAGTTTTCAATCGAGATGAGAAGCGTGTTGTTTGCCTATCCGTCTTCTCATTATTCATGACCCGGAGACGGCTAGGTCAGTCAGGTTGACAATTAATTTGGTAGGATCTGGAATACTATACACAAGCTAGGAAGCAATCTGAAATGCATCCGAGTGCTATTGGAAAGGTCGGAGGACAGGTTTGGAGTGAAAGGTAAGGGCACACTCCAGCGTGAAGCTAAGGTACATAGTTTGCCCAAGGTGACCCGTTCGAGCTGGGATGGCTTTGTTTGCGTTTCCTGTGCAGACTATCTGCAGGGCTGAACGTAGCCTTGGCCCAAGTTTGCAAAGCTCTTTCTAAGCATCAGCCGTAAATACTGCTTCCGCACTTCCACGAGGGGAGCTTGAACCGATACGAGACACACTAAAGAGAAAACGCTAGGCAGCATCGAATGCGGCCATCCTGATAGTCTCAGGGAACAAATCAAGGAGGAACAAGAGCCGGCTGAGGGATCAACAGCACCAATGTGAAGATTGCTCTCGATGCTATCAGGCATTGTATACATGCCCTAGCTACTGGAAGACTGAGCGAAGTAAACTGTCGTTCGGGAGCCAGGCTTGGCTGCTATGCGCACGACCAACAGGACTCCATTTACACGTCAGCCTTTCTCCTGCACCTGAAAAGGGTCTACCACATAACAGGCCGTCTGTGAGTCCTGTATTGCATGACAGTTAGACCAGTGATGCAGCTAGTTCGATAGATGCGAATGCGCATTAGCCAAGGGTTGCTTCCGCAAGATACCAGGCTTCCGAAAGGGCCGCCTTGCCAACCAACTCAGCGCCATCTTCACGTCAGTCATGTATGCCAATAATTAAACGATCAAGATAGGTCGCTACAAGTCGACTATCAGAAGCAGCCCAGGAGTCCCATGTCAAATAGTGCCCGACAGTCGCTTATCCCCGTCCATTCTTGTGAATCGATGGCCGATGTTGCTAAGAAAACGTTCAGGAAGAATCGGAGGAAGTCGCGATTGCAGTCTCATGAGCCATGAGCCATGAGCCACGAGCTTGGAGCCTCGAGTCTTGAGCCATGAGCCATGAGCCATGAGCCATGAGCCATGAGCCATGAGCCATGAGCCATGAGCCATGAGCCATGAGCCATGAGCCATGAGCCATGAGCCATGAGCCATGAGCCATGAGCCATGAGCCATGAGCCATGAGCCATGAGCCATGAGCCATGAGCCATGAGCCATGAGCCATGAGCCATGAGCCATGAGCCATGAGCCATGAGCCATGAGCCATGAGCCATGAGCCATGAGCCATGAGCCATGAGCCATGAGCCATGAGCCATGAGCCATGAGCCATGAGCCATGAGCCATGAGCCATGAGCCATGAGCCATGAGCCATGAGCCATGAGCCATGAGCCATGAGCCATGAGCCGTGAGCCATGAGCCACGAGCTTGGAGCCTCGAGTCTTGAGCTATGAGCCATGAGCCATGAGCCCGTGAGTGCGTGAGTGCGTGAGTGCGTGAGCCATGAGCCACGAGCCATGAGCCACGAGCCATGAGCCACGAGCTTGGACTCGCCTTGAGTCACGGGCTTACTCCTACTCGCTCCCCATCTCTTGCGCCCGCAACGCCCGCAATCCATCTGTCAAACGGGCGCACCAGCATCCATTCCCGCATATACTTTCTGCTTTTGGGAATCACTTTACACACGAGAATACCATCCGTTTGTCTGTCTACCGGCCCCGAAGCTCCGATTCACCCCTCCGCTGACAGGAGCTGAAAGTGCGGGTGCAACAATGATCCTTCTGATTCTAGTATCGTGACCCTATGGTATTGCAGGCCACAGCTTATCAAATGAAACTTGATCTGTCCAGTACTGACGCAACACAACCAAAGAAGTCATAGGAGCTTAACGTACGGGGGGAACAAATGATCCTTCTCATTCCTGTATCGTGAGTGCCGTACAAGGCAGACTGCTCCTCAAGAGTAATAGATCAGATTGATAGCGCTCGGTTTCATTCCTTCTCGTCTCCAGTCCCATCGCATGGGCCACAGTCAAAACCGCCCTTCTTGCCCGAGCCGCCACACATTGAACATTTCGCCATGTCCGCCGCAGTCGAAGGGACTTGTTCAGGAGAATTGCATGCCCTGGTTCATAGTTAAAATCTCCCTCTTGTGAGCGTTGACAAGGTACTGACAGTCCGTATGTGCTTTGTTTAGAGTTACGAGAGGTAGGTGTCAAGATGCGGCATGAGTTCCATGGGACAAAACGCCGGGTTAAGAGATGGCATGCTTTATAACAATTACGTTACGTAGCCACTGGATTTACCAGGGTTTTGCCGCTGCATGGCTATCACATGACTACCTATCCAACCCCGCTTGCATCATGATGTCAAGTCAGGAGGTGGCTACCACTCCACACAATCATTCACGCAAGCGCAAACTCAAGGATTAATGTTTGCATTCGAGAACTAAAACCAATGGATCTCCACGTAAGTACTGTAAATAACTTGCACTCTTTGTTTAGTCTTAGCTAATGATTGCTGGTTCCTAGCTCTTGCCTGATGACTTGTGCTCGCGCATCAACGATATCCGCTCGCGCGTCGACACCATCCGCAGAGACCTCGATTCCCTTCTCGAGTATATTGTCAGCGGTTATGAACGACACTCTTCTTCAGAGACCTCCGAGAATGTCCGTGAGGCGAAGGTCGTCGCGAACACTCGGACGCGGACAAGCAACATTAACGGCCATGACCGCAAATCTGGGCCGCAATCAATGGAATGTCCACACGCAGATTGCTTCAATAAAGTGAGAACGCGGTTTAGTCAGCGGAAAAATCTTGTGCGACATTACTTAGGCCGTACGACGATGATTTCTCCAACAAAGACAACTGCTAATAATGAGACCAGATATGAAGTCTAAAGAGAAATGTCCTAGTTGTGATTGGGAAGGGAGCGTGAACGAATATATTTTACATTCTAGAGAATGTGAAGTAAAGGCAGCAACGCCGGGTCTCCGCGACGAAGTTGTCAGAAAACGCAGAGATTTATTAACGAAAGCCGGCCGTGAATTGGACACGCTTCTCAACAGCCAAGTCAACGTCAACACTAAGCGACGCGCAGATGGGGACTCCTTCAGCACGTTCAAAGTGCGAGTAGTAGGGGCCCTGGGTTCAACTCCTGATGTCCGCTCTGCATCTCGGGTAGACCAACCCGTTCCAGGGCCGGCCGAGAGATCTCCGGGTCTCGAAGTCAGAGAGATTATTCATATCCAATCTGATTCACGTGAGTGACTCCCCAAATACATTCATGTGCTGAGCTCATCTCGAGCAGATGGCATGCAAGACACGTGCAATTCAATGCCATTGTCGCAAACAGAAGGTCAACACAGGTGGCAAAGAGGCACAAAGACGTCCCAAATTAGCGCTCTCCCTACAAACACTCCCCTATCGGACCATGGCGGTAATAAGACCATGTCTCGCACTGCCTTTTCAGCAACTTTTAGCACGCAGAACCCTATGGTGGCGAACAACCCACAGAGAGCCCCTTTCGCTGTTGGGTATACGATGGACGATGCGTCTATAACGGACGATCCGCAGAGAGCCCCTTTCGCTGTCGGATATACGATGGACGATGCGTCTATAACGAACGATCCGCAGAGAGCTCCTTTCGCTACTGGGTATACGATGGACGATGCGTCTGTAACGAACGATCCGCAGAGAGCTCCTTTCGCTACTGGATATACGATGGACGATGCATCGATGACGAACGACGCGCAGAGAGCCCCTTTCGCTACTGGGTATACGATGGACGATGCATCGATGACGAACGACGCGCAGAGAGCCCCTTTCGACAATTCTTACCCAGCGGATGCGCCCTTAAATGCAAATGGCCAGAATCAGAACCCCTTTTCGCTGCATGGATAAATTGCTCCGTATATCACTCTGAACCGTGGTTCCGGCTAGTACTTACACAAATTTTCTCATTCGAACTGAACTTCTTTACAAAACATGTCAGGCAGTGTAAAGATAGATTCAGCTCTGTGATGGCGTAGCCTCATAACCATGGCCCTAGAAAGAAGTCAAATCGCACCTACCCATCTGTTGCGATTTGACTTTCCCCGAAGACAAAGTTATCCATATTGATCTTGCTAGTGACCAGCTCCTCCACGCTCTCTTTGAGATATGCCGGCAACGGCATAATGTACCAGTGAGGCAATTCGTCCGGAATCATGAAACCAAGCAAGACGATCTTGCCTTTCATCACTCTCCACCAAGCACGCGCATCTCCAATAGCTCTAGTTGACTTGTCAGCACTCTTCATCGTTACTGGCTCATTAAGCTTACAAGCCACCATGGTCCATCGTTTTGGATCTCGTTGTGATGCCCGGAAGATTAAAATCATCAGACTCGTCAGACCGTTTTAACAAGCCGTTTCCAGCACCCATCGTACTTATTCCATGAAGATGCGAGCCGCAATGTAACAAGACCTCTGAGCGACTAGACCATGCGAAAACCACAAGAATCCGTAATTCGGGTGTCCTGCTTATCACAGTGTGATGATGCTTCGTCTGACCGTAAATTTTGTAGAACCCTAGGCCGGACTTTTCGAAGTGGGCTTCGATCGTCTCGCGCTTTGGACTGTTACTTTGTGCCTGCTTTGACCTAGGTATAAAATGACTCACTGTCTTGCTCAATGCAGTCTTGAGCAGCCTGATCCCCTCGTGGTTCTTGAATTTGAATCCATTCCGGACAATGTGGTCGACTTGGAAGCCAATGCCAGCATCTTCCTCCGTCCAGAACCCTTCCTCTTTTATTGCTCGTTTAATGTCTTCTAACGGAACTGAAGCCATTGAGATCGAACTGTACGGTCGTGGTTATCCAAAAAGGCACCGCTCAACCCGCGGTGATAAAAGACGACACCTTACATGGAATGAAGCCATCAGGGTCGAGAGGTTGGCAAGACTTTGAAGAGGAAAAAGCTAGTCATGAGGGGTAGTGACACAGAATGATAAGCCAGACAACAAGGCACTATCATTTGCAGCACGTGATGTGGCAGGCTTAGGTAATGCCAACCATGCGCGACAAGGCGCGGTTGGTAGACAGGCTTGAGGTTCGGTGTCGGGACTAGACTTCAGTCATCATTGTCGCTTACGATGACCTCATCTGGGACAATGACTCTGGTCCTAATCCGCTGCTATGGGCGACGTGTTGGCACGAGACTTTCTTATTCAGCTTTAATGATCACTTTTAGGGGCTATTTCGCTGAAAGTGAAATTTAGAAATAAGGCATCCTCACGGAGCCCAACGTGTCCCATGACGGCGACCTCGTCAACAACGCGAAGTCGTTCAGCAAAGTCCTTCCCTCAATGAGCTCTCAGTCCTTCCTCACTACAGGAACACCCTCCCCCCCAAACAGAAGACCAGACCAGAGTGAACCTATCAGGGCGGTCCAGGCCACGGTCATTGATCCGCACTGGGGGTGATTGAGATAGATGCGATGAGGCCAAAGAGCCGCGACGAATCACCACGAACTGCACCTAAGGATTGCCATGGGTAGCGACGAAGGACTCGCGATGCAAAGTGACCAGTAGCCCAGTGCAACTCAGTACAGACCCCAGCAACAGCGCTAAAGGATTGCGATACATGTTGATGAAGGACTCGCGACGCAGGCGACGAGAATTCGATTGCAACGCACAGCGACGAGGTGGTTGAACACACAGAGGCGCGCAGCCCAACGAGTTAGGGGGTTCGCACTGTTGGCCAGTTCGCACCATCCCCAACACGGGATCTCAACCCACCACACAGCTGAGTATCAGGGTCGTGGATCTATCTCATAGCTCACCGCACAATTGGTGGACCTGTTCCTCGGCAGTCAGTTTCCGTTCGCGTTCTACGGTTTCTTTCCTTGCGAGTTCCTCAATTTGATGGTTAAGCCTCCTGTTTTCTTCCCTGAGCTGGCTGATGATAGTGCTGAAGCTTGGTTCAAGCGTAGCTTACTGATATGTTGAGCAAGCTTCTGACGGTACTCTTCTCGTCTCCGGCGTCTTGCCAATCACATTGCGGAACACACAGCGTGAGCGAGTTGGGACGGCCGAGGACAGCACAGGCCAACCGAACAATAACCGGTGGGCTGATGCAGGAGGTGTCACAATACCCTGGAACTCTGCTGTGACAGTACTGGCTCAGGCCTCTCAAATATGGATGACCATATCAACCATCCTCCCAGCGTCCCGTTCGGTTTTTTGGGGGTTTTTTTTTTCTTAAACGGACGACAGTGATTGCGCGGCTGAATCTCTCTTGGCAGGCTGAGCTGACTTGACTTTCCGTGACGAAGTCCCTACTGAGCAGGTGAGGGGACCATTGCTCACTGCTTCTTGGATGGGTAGGATGCTTGGAAGCAATGTGTCGATGCAGCTCCCTGGTCAGCAGAAAGCGAGTCGCGAAGCATTGACTAGAACGAACCTGAGGGCACTGTACTGTCTCGTGGGAAATTAGTCGTGACGGTCGACAGGAGCGATTGACACCGTGAGCGAGGAGGAATTATCGAGTCAACGGCTTCGCGTCGCGAGGCGGCAGAGCGAGTTGATCTGCATTCTCGCTATTGGTTCGCTTATGATGGCAGGAGATGAGAGGGGCGCAGTTAATGCAATGCGCGGGCTGGGCGCAGCTTCATCAAGGTACATCAAAAGGATTAGGGACATACAGATATGCCGTGAGGTACAGCGAGGTTTGGAATCGGTGACCTTCACAGCCAGGTACCCAGCCCGGCGCCTGGAGGCTGGCGATCCAATCACGTGATGTCACCCGTCCAGTCAGGAACCGGGGCCGTCGACCCCAACACATGGATTACAGAGCACGTTGGAAATATGGGTTCCGCATGCGAATGACGTCAGATACTCCGCCTCCAACCACTCACAGCCTTCTTTGTTTTTTTTTTACTCCGCAGTTTGGACCACAAGAGAGAAGCGAACCGCGCCGACAACGACAGGCTGCGGAGAGAGGCGACAGCAAATTCTCTTGAGCCTATGTCCTTGGGCGGCCAGTTGAAGTCTCATGTCAACATGCATCCGAGGCGATTGCGCTGCCAGGAGGCGACGGACAGGTTCCATTGAGATACCGTGAGGGTGCCTTGCTCTCTCATGTATTGGTCGGTTGCATGCTGACACGGCCTGCGCGCTATATCAGCACAGCTCCATCCACTGCATTTCTGTCTACCGAGCCTACATATAAGCAGGTTCAAATCCGTGAAAACGAGCGTAGGGTATTGGAAATGACTGCCCGGTTTAACGCAGTTGCAACAATTAGAAGGAGGATCATATGAACGGGATTATCGAATGAGATGAGATCAAAGAATGTTCGCTTTCCCGAAGTCTAAGTAAGTGACCAAACAGCAACAAATCAACCAAAACGGGATGGCGGAGATCAACTCCACGAACCCGCCATGGATAAGTCATTTCGACAAAGCTAGTTTTTCGCCGCCCGGCGACCAGGAGAAAAGTCCAGCCTCTCCACATATATATCCGTATCACAAAACTCTTCCCCGATGCCTTCCGTGATGGCTCGCGTGGTCTCCGAGTCAGTACAGACTGCCTTTGTTAGCATTCATGGTGACACAGAGCCTAGGTACTATGCTTACGCGCTATGAGCGTCTTCCCTTTGCGCTTCCGAAGCTCGGATTGGATCACCGAAGTTGGGCGCATTGCTTCATAGTGCAGCTCTATACGATCATGCGACCCTAGCTTCTGGACCCTGCCTTCCACGGCTGTCTCAGATAAGTACTGGCCTCGTATGAAGAGCTTCAAGTCGAGAATCTACGACCGTTAGTGATTGGCAACCCGGCAGCGGCAGGAACTTACATGATCGGAGTCTGCTGTGAGCAACTCGTCCATCCAGTCTCGCACCCACCATCGATGTACTTTGCAGGGTTAGCAATGCCGCGGGCCTGGTGAAATAAGACATACCTTCCGCGTCTAGCTCCCAGAAGAGTGCGACCCGGCGAGCTTTGGCGTTGCACTCGTAGTAGGACGAGAGCAACTCCTTGATGTAGGGTAGTTGACCCGCGATCCCAATTCCAGTTGCCATTAGCAGAACGGTACCATACTGCCTGATCTTGAGCGGTCTGCCGTAAGGACCTTCAAGCAGAGCGCGCCGCTCCATGGGCTGGCTCGTCAAGAGCCGTCGCGTGAAGCCTCGCCGAACCCGTGCTAGTACGACCAGGACCTGTTTCCCTTGCTGGTCGTTATATGACCACATTATCTGGAAAGGATGAAGCTCGAGGACTGACAGAAAAGAAAGCCATGAGAGTCCTGCTAGACTGAGATATACATACTCGCCAGCTCGAAACTTGAGAGCGCGAGCTGGACGTATCCTGATCTCTACTGCCCCTTCCAGATTCTGGACTCTGGCTGCGCTTCCGCCTTGGAAAGTGAAGCTGCGGTGAATGATGCTGACTAGCCTAAGTGCTTTCGTGAAGAAGAAGGCACTATAACAGATTAGGAGGTAGATCCGTGGCCGTTCCTCTACGGCCGACTCGGGAAGGTACAGCCACATGGCAGCCATCATCCCCATCGACAGGATGGAGTGAAACCAGGAAAACAGCTCGAAAAGCCGCCATTGAGAGAGAATGGTCAAGATGGTTCCAGCAAGACACGATGACGCCTAGATCCTGTTAGTCACATACTGGATGAGAAAGGGATACTGACAAGTATCCCTGGGAGACCGCGCCCCGGCGCATCCTCGTGCAAGGCCGTCAGAATGACACAGATGGTCCCTTCAATGGCGACTATGGCACCGAGCCAGCCATGAAGCTTGAGGTAGTGATCATAGCGGATATCACCGAGGGAGACCAGAGGGTTCATGTGGGCGCCACACAACGTAGGGATGAGGTTGATGAGAACGACATGGCTTAGACGCTCGATCACATCCTCGACGTTGCTCACGGCGAAGCCTACACAAAGTGCGTTAGCAACGACAAAGCTGACTAGCAAAGCCGCCTCGCCTCTTGAGACACCAAAGAAAAGGACTCGGCAAAAGAAGGCGGAAAAGAAGTTCACACGAGCTCCGATCTTGTTCAAGAGCAGCAGGAGTAGCAAGCTTGCCCCGAGACTGATTCCGTAATAATCTGTGAACTCCAGGGCCATGATCGCGAATGACGGTGTGAAAGGGAGATCAAGTCATGAATTCAGGGTTGTATTTGCAGTTAGGCATCGCCTTGGTGGACGAAATCCGCCACCCAAATGGCCAGAATCGGACACCCGTGTTGATATAAAGCGACCGAGCCTGTTGGTCTGCAAGTACAGGGCCGCTTAAGACAATCCAACTCTTTCACCATGACTGATTCCGTAGAATCAAGTGAACGCCCGCCATCTCGCTCCGCGAGCCCCGTCCGTCTTTCACCGTACGACAGTATGGTTGCCGAATCACACGAAGTTCCATCTCGGTACAGCATTCTCGCGAGCTTCTTCAACTGGATTGTTTTAGCGGGCTTTGTTGTTTCACCTGCCACATTTGCCTCTCTGGGCCGTGTCGGCGTGCTGAGTAGCTCTCAAGCGGGAAGAGCAGTCCAGCGCGTTGTCCGCCACGTTCCCATCCTCTACATCGCTGCTTGCGCATTCCTGCTAGGCGGTCTAGGCATAGGCTGGCTCTGGTGGACACTGAAACACAACTATGTCTGGCTGCTCAGTCGTATTTTCATGTATGTTACGTGCTATCCTACGATCAGCCTAGCTAATTCACATAGAGCCCTGGTATACTCAATTCGGTGACAGCTCTCATCACCATTCTTGTGAACATCTATACCGCGCAGGGGGGGCAGTGGTCCATCACCGCACTGATTACACTGTGCTTGATCTCAGCATTTGCCATTTTGAATGCATTCTTGGTCGTTGTTTACGAATGCTGGTTTCTAAGGAGGCTTAGGCAATCACCGGTCTTTGAGATGATGTGAGGGCTGCGCCACGTCTATATATATACTGTTCACTTTCATCAACATTCGCCAATACTAGCCTGTGTCATGGTTTCGTTTGCGTATTTCCATTTGCGACGTAGCAAATTTCGTCCTGTCAATAAGCTTATTCTCCGTGGTCTCGCACGTGACGCACAAGGCAGACTTCAAGCTTCTCGAGGGTAGCAATACCAAAACCAGCATGGTCTGACGTAGAATAGAAAACAACGTAGCCAGAAGTGGCCGTTCTGGGGCTGCTGGGTCTCAAGCTAAGACGGCCAGCGGGCATTAACCGCTGGAGACTCAACCGCACTCAGTAGCGGCGGCCCCCAATGTGGCAACTTATATTTAGAATGTCTAAAATCGAACCGCGACAGCTTTACGCGACAAACAATGCCGAGCATATTAGGCACCTCATGATCAAGTGAAGTCACGAGGGACTACCGGAACTCCTACTGCCAATTTTCATATGGTCTGTGATCTGTTTGACCATGACTGAATCAACTCAAACTCTTCGCCCAAAGAGGCTCGACGCTCGAGATCAGCCGCACCGCAATGACCACTGCGGGACCTACAACCGTTGCGATGCAGTCAACCGCTTGCTTTCGCAATACGAGGCTGAGGTCGAGGCTGTTGCGCTTGCGCGAAAAAGCGAGGATGAGGATGTAGCTCTGATGGAATCTGCGAGCCTGGAAATGCTTCGAGAAAGCCACCAGAAGCGGATCAATGATCTTCGCCAGGACGCCGAGAATCTTTTGGACTGTCGCGAAGCCGCCAGACAGTATCTTGCAGATATCGAGGAGCAGATATACGACAATGCCCGGCAGCAGGTCGAGGCAGAAGCATCGATGACTCGAGACCTTGAAGGGCAAATAGAGATGTACAAAGCTTCTCAGAGCCGCCTTCAGGGTCAGAGAGGCAAGAAAGACTGGGACAGGTCTGTCGCTTTCATCGCAGGAGTGGTACGTCCTTCTTCCAAGGACCCTCGGCTATGCTGACTGTTGTACAGAAGCGAGTCATCGAGGACCAACACACACATCATTGGCCAAAGCGGCAACGGATGAGAAAGAGAGAGATTCAGCTCGTGGAGAATGGAGAGACAAGAGACGTGATCAGCATCACCCCCGCAGACAAGGAGCTGGGTCGAACCATCCAGGTCAATCACACAGAATCCGATTAGTTTGTTTGAATTGACAACTTCATGTTGGAATTGGTCACTCGAAGGCGCATAAATTGATGAGCGCAAGCGCTAAATTGGCATGCTGCATACGCCCTTTCTCCAACCTGGTGACTTCCTAGGAAGTCGCTGAGACCATCCACAGCGCTCCCACCCCACGAGCTAGCTGAATACATGTACCACTCAAGACCTAGAATCCTTTTCACGGGCGGAGATAATCGATGACTCGATCGATGCGCGAGTGCCGAGGTTTAGGGCCAACAGGAGGAGGGGAATCGTCCATTTCAGACTCGTATGTAGAAGGTTGAGGAACCTGAGGGGTCTCGGAATGTCTGGTTTTGAAGGGCTGTTGCTGCGCATCGGCAGGGAGCTCGAAGTAGCCTGGAGGCGTGTCGGTCTTCGGGGAAGTCTTGGCGCTGTGGTCACCACTCGAGCTGCGGCTACTATGTGTCCTGCGCTGATGGCGCGGTTCTGGAGCGTAATACCAGTGATGATGATGGATGTGGACGTCTGCCACTTCTATGAAGGGGCGGCGGCGATGCCAATGACCCTTCAGCAGCAGATCCTCTGCTTCAGAGTAATGCGAGTCCTTCTCGCGTTGGCGACGGGAGTGATGACGGTGCTGGCCAGAAGGCATGGCTACAAGTTGCAAATGATGTTGAGAACTCAAGAAATAATGCTTGGTCAGACCCAGGCTCAGAAAGTAGTCTTTTATGTGGATGCGGGTAGCCGAGTCTTGACTGAGGCCTGTTCTGGCCATGAACCGAAAATAGAACGTCTGGAAACGACATACAGTGGCAGAACCACCTGCAAGGAAGGCTATAAAGGAATTGAGAGCTCGCGATATTCTTGTGACACTTAAGTCATGCGCCGCAAAATGGACTCTTCGTGCTCACACTGGGTATGGTCTCCAGGGGGCGAGGTTGCAACACTTGAGGCGTCTCGCAGGTTAGAGCAGGTCACATCATCTCTGCCTCAGCACCATCCAGCCCCAAGCCTTATCATCTTGATCGGGTGCCGTAGTCGCCCAGCTCGGTGCCGTCGACCTAGACGTCAGCCGGCGCAGTTATGCCTTGATCTGGTACATGACGGAGAAACTCCGCTGCTCGTCGGCACTGCGGGGATGCACAAGAGGTATCGGCTCAGATTACCCTGCTGTCGGCCAGAGGCAGATAACCGTCTGCTAGAATGCTTCTCAGAGGATGAGGCAGAGACTTTGATCTACTCACAACTTCTGTATCCTTTCGTCGACGTCTTTTGCTTCTACGCGTACAGCCTACAAGATCTACAGAAGATTGCAACTCAATTAGGTAGCTGGATTGAGAGCGGACAGCCTGGAGCTCGGTCAGCCTATCCTCCTCAGCTCTTCATCGTCCTGGGCTATGGCAGCTGGTTGAATGAGGATGTTCATGCAGCGATGGAACAATTCGAAAGTCAAATGACTGACGCAATGGCGGGGACCTTGAGGTTATTGTTCCCGGAAGTAGTCTTTCTCCGGGCGACAGATGAAGATCCTTTGACAGGTATTCGCCAATCGTTGCTCCCGCGACTTCAAGATGTCCGGAGACAGCGCCGACGCGCCCACGCTCTCTTCTCGACCCGCCACTTCAACTCACTTTTTGAGAGAGCCTTTTCTGCAATCACTGGCGCCCCATCTTTCGCGTTCAGTCCCCTGACGGCGGCAAGAAAGGATCTTCCGGTTGCGGCGGACATGAGCTCACACGTGAAGGTGTTTTTGGCCTGCCCAGTTTTCCCACAGAGACTGGAGGATTTTGCTGTTCCAGTGATTGCGTCCTGCATTCTTAAGGATCAGTATCCTCCTGGTATGCACTGTAAGTACCCTAGCACCTCTAAGATGCCACAACTCACACCATAGACTTTCACCCGGACGATGTGTACAACACACTATATAGCACCGTATGCCAGTCAGCCGTACAAGAGGCTTTCAAGAAGTACGCGGATTGTTCAAGCATCATCAAACCAAAAGATTTCTGCAAGTTAGTACAAGACCGTCTGAAGTCGCTCTTTGAGAGGGTGGCCATGGGCCAGTCCTCTCGCTCTGTCCACGTGGACATCATGTCCCGGTTCACGCAGGAATGGAACTGTGTCAAGACGCATGTTTCCTGCTTCACATGCCTGACAAGGAGACCCCAATATGAGCTGACGTGTGGGCACTGGATCTGCGAGAATTGCGTACAGGTCCTATATGAGGCAGCCGCAGGCGATCCTTGGCTTCTCAAGGTTGATTCCTGTCGGCTCTGCAGGACACAGACAGACTTGTCCGTGCGGATTTGCCCCCCAACTGCTAGCACATCAATTCTTTGCCTGGATGGTGGGGGAGTCAAGGGCATATATCATCCGCTTTACCTCAAGCGGATTGAGGAGGAGCTAGGCCTTCCGATCCCGGTACAGGAACACTTCGGGTTTGCATACGGCGTCAGTGTCGGTAGGTAAAGGATGCTCTGCTTCTTGACACGACTAACATTTTGTAGGTGGCATAGTGGTCCTGGGTTTGTACGAGAAAGGATGGTCAGCGAATATGTGCGTGACGATGATGGACACAACTACCAAGGAAGCCTTCAAGATCCCAGGGCCAGTCTTCGTGCGATTCTTTTTATCCTTCTGGTGGGTTCAAGCGCTAGTCGGGCTTATCTTTGGCCATTTGTACTCTGCTCGCGGCATCGAAACGGCCCTGCTGAGGGAATTCGAAGAGAAGAGACTCACAAGTCCATCATACTCCACCTCCACCGGCACGAGAATAGGTGTCTTGGTGGCGGGTATCAATCCGCCATCCACTTACCTCTTTACCAACTACAACGATGTCGAAAAGAAGAGAACAGGTTACAGCATACCCGAAAAGAGGCATGCCGTAAAGACGTGGGAAATGTAGGTAACCTGGAACGTTAGACCTGACCCCTCTGCTGACCAATTCACAGAGCACGGGCGACTTCGGCTGCACCTTTGTAAGAAGCCTGACTCTGAAATCTTCGACCATTGCTGACAGCACCAGTTTCTTTCCTCCAAAGCATATTCCGGGCTTAGGGATGACACAAGACGGGGGAGTAATGGGCTGCAATGCCATCGTGGTTGGCCGGTCCGAGTTCTCCCTGATCAACTCTGATGTCAAGCCCGACACTGTTCTCAACCTGGGAACAGGATCCTTGCTGCCCTGCAATACTCAGGATGTGGAATCACAAAGTTTCAAAAAGAAATGTGGCCTTACACGGCTTGGCGATGCCTACATGGCTCTTACCCAGGGTCGGAAGACCTGGGAAGACACTGTGTGCTTGTCTCAGAACGGGTCAGCGGAGAGTGGCCACTATCGACTCGACGTAGCTCTAAAGAACGACGTTCGGCTCGATAATACTTCTGCCATGCCGCTCCTACAGTCACTTATGCTGAAAGATCAACATTTTCCGCGAATCATAAAGGAGATAGCGCAGAGACTATTCGCAGCACTGTTCTACTTTGAGCTAACGTCGATCCCCATCAGGTCAGGCACTAGGCATCACGTCGAAGGGCAAATACTTTGCAAGAGAAAGGCGGGAGATCCGGCTTTGTGTCAGATCATGCGACGCCTCGGTAGCTCGACAATCTTGATCGATGGGAAGGCAGTTCGCGCGACGCCGATTCAGGATATACATCACAACATCAACCTGCAGCTCTCGTTTGTTGCAAACGAGTCTGTGAGCATACACCTTAAGGAGAGTCATACAGGGCATGCCTTTCCCTTGAGTGGTGCTCCATATAATCTATCAAGACTGGTTGCACGCGGAGGACTCGCTGCATCGTTTGGCACTAGCACACACAAGCGAGGTGGTTCTGAGCTATATGGGCGCCCAGCACGGAGACGACGCAATCACTAGGAAGCCGACTTCAATTCCTCCTCAAGTGCTCTAATCAGCTTCCTAGCGACACCCCTTTTCGCCAATCTGACTTGACGCAGAGATCCTCGATTACCACACGGTGTTTATCTGCTTCGTGGGACATAGAGCGCATCACAAAGCCGATGAGACCAGAACCACTGCCTCGACTCTGGTACATGTTGGAGACTAGGTTCTCTCACAGCGACTCGCAAGTACGTGAAAGAATGCAGCCTCAGGATGGTAGTGCTTTCGCCTACTCGAGGTACCAAACCTACGAAGTCACCGTCACGGACCTCTTCTACGCCGACGACGCCGAGGGTCTATGCGTCAGCACCCCAGGCCTGAAGCCGTGCAGCCCTACTCGCACGTTGCCGACGACTACCGGCGAAACTATCAAAACAACGTACTTCGCGCCCGTTCTCATCACGAACCCAGAGTCATGTACTCGCACCGAGTTCTCCTACAGCACCTCCTTGACCGTGTCTCCACCGGCCTTCTCGTCGCAGGTCCCGGATATCGCAGAGCAGGCCATCGAGTCTGTTCATGCCCTTGTCGTCACTACATATGTCACCACCACAGGATCGAATCTCGGCGGCCAGGCCTTGACGACCTCCATCTGCGAGGTGTACCTGCGTGACGACGCCATCAAGAACCTCGGTGCGGATAATACCTACGCGCAGAGCCAGTGCGTCGATCCCCGCCAGCACGCGTGCTCCGTTGCCCAGGCGCGGACCGAAACAGATGCGTCTGCTCTCTGCGCGGCTACCGACCAGAGCACGTATCCACCTGAGAACATTGGGGCTGCAACGAAGACAGATAGCGCTGAGGCGACGACGACTACGTCTGGAGCTGCGGCGACTGGACTTGATGCTTTCATGCCGGTCATGTTTGGGCTTCCTGGCGCTGCTGTTCTGCTCGGCGTATTCATGTAGGGATAGCGATGTGTAAAGAGAACGGCGATCATGTTATATAGCGAAATCGTTCAGTTTGGGGGAATGGAAGTCGAGATAAATCTGATCGAGACATGAGGTACAGGCCCTTGGAGTATCTTGACACACACAAAGCATTTGTCAAATTATAGGTAACTAACGCAAATCAACCCACCCAGTTGGAGCTAAAGTCTTGTGTTGTCCATGGGCAACATATCTCGAGGACTGAGACCAAAGTCATTTGGGAAAGCGTATAAGGCAACCCAACACGCCAAGGTCATCTCAGCAGGCGCCTCCCAGGTGCATGAGATGGGTGCCAGTCTTCAGATTGGCATACGAGTATGCCCTGGACGCTGGGGGGAAAGTGCCGTTCGCCGCCCAAAGGTCGATAAGGAGTTGCATCGGTTCGAGATCGTCCGGCTCAAGCATTCCGAGTTCAGTAGCCGTCATAATAAAGTGGCTGAAGCAGCTATTAAGCTGCTTCTCGAGGTTAAGATGGTAGAAAGGATCGATGAAGTGACTCCAGTACAGGTGTGCATAGACACGGAACATTTGGAGGAAGATGGTCCTACCCACACTGTGGAACTCCTCTGGAAAGCCGCTCCGCTTGCCTGTCCACTCGTCCGGGCTGGCGACTTTGGACAGCACATCTTGAACGATAATTGGGTTCGGTGCGTACGAAACGCCAGAAGGATCGGTCGGGAAAATCGTTGCTTTATCGATCTTGCCAGATATCCAACGCTGCATGAGGCCCATATAATCATATGCAGCGAGCTCGGTTGGCTCGTGCCGGTTATTGAGCCAGGTGTACGAATGATTCCTAGACTCTGTAAGCCTTGAGCGGATAAACTGCTTACAAGGACGCACAAACCTTCCAGCCGACATTGTTGGGCAAGTGGTGGAGTTGCAAATAGGAACGAGCCAAGGGTCATTGACCAATTGGTCTGCCGTGGTCCTGCCTGCGGTGACCAACACAGCACCCTTCTCATGAGGGGGAGAAACAGTTTCATCTCCCTTCCGAGGAAGTCCGGGACTTCACCCTCCTGGTTGCGTGACTTTCGTCTATACTAAACCCTTCGGCACTGGCTTCTTCGCTGTCCAAATGTACCTAGTTCATTAATAAGTAATCGTGATCAAGAGGGACAGTGAGCTTCGAACAAACTTACATCCTGCAGTAGGGATGCCAGCGGAGGGTGCAGACCTCTTCCTTGACCTTTTCACAGAGCTTTCGGACATTCCAAGGGTTCTCATTGAGCTTTTCCGCCATGGGCATGAGGCTCAAGGCCTCAAGACCAATACAAAACCCCAGATTGAACCAGCGGCCCGTCTCCCACTCTTGCCCGTCCCGGCTCCAAGGATTGTAATAGACCTTGATGACCTCCTGCCTGAAATCGGTGAAGCCTGCTTGCTCCATCAGATGGCGGGTTTCCTCTGGCTCGACCTTCACGCTACGGCCAAGCTTCTCCATGCTGGTGACAAATAAGTCAGTCCATTCCTTGAGTGCTGAATTGAACGGCATCTCTGTGTTATCCCAATTTGGCCGCCAGTCTAACTCGACATGCTCTATATACCCCAAACCTGGTGCTAAATGCCTGAAAAGTTGTTAGTCGGTGGAGTTGTGGGTCAAATGGACCGTGCCATCAAGACTTACGCAAATGCTTTCCGGTACATTTCAGGCCACAAATCGGTTTGTATACTACCGTACAACATCCGCATGTGCACCAGGTCGCAGTCGCGATACAGGGGATCCCATGATGGCTCTTCGATGTCGAACTTCACCGTCTTCATGCCAACAGGAATGCTGGGTATTGTCAGCAACGTGTTTTCATAGGCGTAATGTTAAGGACTTACAGTGCTGGTTGGATCCGAGTGATATCAACGGCCATTACATCCACGCCTTCAGGAAGCCTACAATTGCAAATGCCATTAGTTTGTCAACCATCACGATAACTTTACGGGCTAGGCTCACTCCTCAGCGACTGTGACTGCCCAAATGCCAGTACCCGTACCAAGGTCTAGGACCTTCGGCTTTCTCCCTAAGGCGTTGAGCGCATAGGTGTACAGCTTCCCTTCGCGCGCAATCTGGAAGATTTTGTGAAACAAATCCAGCCTGTTCAGTTCTTCCTGACCATGATATCAGTACCAGTTCTTATGAGTGTTGGATTGAAAGGATGGCCAGCACGTACTGCATCGATCGGGAAGACATATTTCAGAGGCTTGTGTGAGCTGTAGAAACGTCCATACTTCCAGAATCCATCTGTGATGAATTTGACACTGTTTTCGCCGTTCCTTTAATACTAGAGGTCAGGCGTGATCTCATAAGGGCTGAGTTTGGCGGCTCACATGTCGCCAGCGAAAATGCTGTTGTGAAAGCTGGCACTTGGCAGGAAAGCGGCACTTCAAGCCTTGACGCGTGGAGTCGTTAGGAGTAAGCACGGTCTGATCTAGATCAATGTCGTTGACTGCAGTGAGAGATAGTAAAGATTCGAGCGGTTGAGGTCTGGAGTGTGAAAGGCGACGTTGGAGGGGTTGGGCCGACTCATTTGAGATGTGACGGATTTTGATGTGGACGAGCTGCCGGAACAAAGACGGAATCCAGCGGCTTGTGTTGGCTGCTACTGAAGGCCCAACTTGACGACTGTAATGAGCCAGCCTAACACGAAGATGGTTAGGTTGGAGGGAGGTGGAGTTGACATGGGTCCATGGACAGCTGTGATCGAGTCAGACAAGGCTCATGATCTTGTTGTGATTGAAAGGCCCCCTGAATGTACAGCCAAGCATGTCTCGAGAGCACGGCCAGTCACAGAGGGGTGCTAGAGATTACGTGGGATCGTGTTAGAGGGGTGCGTTCGCGGCCGGGCCTTGGTGGACTTCGATGCCCTGGCTCTTGCCTCTCATACCCGCAAAGAAGTCACCGGGGTGAGGAAAGGGCAGCAGGTCTAGCAGGCACATCGGGAGAGTCAAAGCCGTCCTCGGCTGGATCGCGGCGGTGGATTACATTACTAAGTACACATCATGCGCGAGGCCGCCAGTGGTTGTGTTTGTTAGTACTCAGGTGCGACCCGTTGACCGTGGAAGGAGTGTGAGCTCCTACGCAGCCGTTAGCAACATCCCACCCTAAGACAGCCGTTTCCAACGGGCGACATGCCGAACCAAAGCATCCTCTCTTCGTCCTTCACGACCCGCGTCCCGTCGCTACCCACGCCCTACCTAACAAGACTAGCAGATTGTGAATTAGGCTCCCTCGTCAACCGGATGTCAACAGTAGGTAACAGATTCGGCATGTACAAGTTCAAAGCCTCAATCTCGGTAGAAAGGCAAGTTGGGAAGGCAAGTTGGGAAGGCAAGTTGGGAAGGCAAGTTGGGAAGGCAAGTTGGGAAGGCAAGTTGGGAAGGCAAGTTGGGAAGATAACCCAAACACCTGAGCCGGCAAACGGAGGTGGTAAGCGGGCTAGCAGGGTTCCCCGCTAGCGTTACACCCGAGAATAAATGAGTCTCTATACTGGTTCTCATCACTGTTGACGATACCAATCATCCTCGAAGTGAGGTGTACTGTCAGAAACAGCCTTCCTGATTTCCTAGTAGAAAATCGACCTTCATGCATTCTTGACATCCCTTTACTCCTCTTGCGCAATCAACGCGCCTGCTGGAGCTGTCAGCCCCGGGTCACTGAACTATGCTGTCATCAACCTCCCATGCAAATTTGCCTTCCCCGCCTTCACATCCTTTATCGTGCACTATAGTGTCGGAGATACAATCATTGCTCCATCGTCACTTGCAGAAAGCATCAAGGTTTCAGAGACCTCCAAGGAATCTGCGCAAGTCGTTCACGGTTGATTATTATCATGAGGCAGTGCAACAACATACTGGCAGTATCCTTTTGGCTGTAGGATTCCAAGCCTGGCTGGGCTACTTCCTAGCAGGCAACGCAACGCGAGACAAATCGAAATATAAAGGCAAAGCGAGCGAGCGTCTCATCCTATCAAGGCTCGAGGAACTATCAGTCGAGAAACAGCAATCTATTGCGCGAGCCTTATGTGTAGAAAGGCTTAGTGAATACGTCGAAGGCAAGATTAGGGAGTGGGAAGAACATTGCCGATCTAGTAAGCTTCATAACCCAATTCAGCACGTTGCTTCATATTAACGTATTTTGCACTAACAGCCACTACTATGTCCGTGAATCTCGAGATTGACGATGGCGCAACAGTGGCAATCAACAATCACCTGACGCCATTACCGAGGCCGCCGAGTCCTATCTTTCCGCATCACCAACACAGTGACGAAGGATCCGAACCAGTAGCCACCGATATGACAGCTCCCCGTGCTACAAATGTCGCTCGAATCTTTCCGCCGTTTCTGTGTAGTGCCATTATCAAAGACGAGTGGTCTATGGCAATGGTGCGGATGTCACTTCCAGACCACTCGTCTAATGACTGGCAGATGACTCTGAGCATTCTGCCCACGAAAGTGGAATATTTGGCGATGGCGTTGTTCGGAATTCACCTGGACTCTGAGGCTGGGAAGTGGTATATGGTTATGGACAATGGCTCACGCATTGCACCCTATCCTCGGTTCATCTTCGATGGAGCCGAAGAGAAAGTCTTGGTTGGCCTATTCGGCTCACCTGTCAATGACGCCGTCCAAGGCAGTTTCCAACGTAGGATGGAAATCAACAATGGGCTTACCAGAACAAACTGCATTGCCTTATGGGTCAGCGCGGGATTCAACGATCCGGCAAGTCTGAGATTGACACTTGGGTCCAAGGAAACTGCTTGGTTGTTGACATTGTTGTTTGACAGCTGAAGGAATAGAAGACATATTGATAACCCACGTTAGAAACAGCCCCCTTCCCCCGCCGGGCTCCAATCACGCTCAGATCAGATCAGCATGGAGCATGCATGGCTGGTCACCCTAGCTGTACTAAAGAACCTGAAGCGTACGAGCCCCGGCCTTCAAAGCCTTCTGAGTGTACCATTCTGCCTTCGCCCTTAATGATGTTTGGCGTCGAAGGGGATGAGAGGTTTGGAAGTTCGGGAAAGCTTTCTTTAGAAAATGGTAACATATTGGAACGCTATGTCAAAAGCGGACACGGAACTGCCTGGTTTCTCTTGAGCCTGCTGGATAAGCATCTGCTGGACTCTGAAGAGGGGCTTGCGAAATTGGTGAAAGATGCGAAAGATGTTCCAGGTGCTCTGCATCTAGCTGTCTCCGAAGCGCCACAGCGTTCTGCACAGCTTCGTCCGACATATGCGCAGCAAAGTGTTGTGAACGTGCCGTAAGAGAGAGACGTCTAACCGTAACAAGATCATTGACTGTTGCGACACAAAGCAAGGAGCTGTCCTCGGCTATGGTGATATCCTCAAAGACGTGGCTTCGCTTATCAACCAACTCTCTCGCCTCAGATACAATCTGCGTGCACTGGCGGATGCTGTGCTTTGTCTGTTGGAGTTGCGCAAGTTGTTCAGCGAATGGCTCAGGAAACCCGTCTCTTAGAGATATAGCGCCCAACTCGTCAGTTAATAAAGCCTTATAACTCTGCAAACGAGTGACGAGAGACTGGATGGAGTCGTTGACTTCGCATAGTGCTGATGCGAGGATCTTGTGTGCTGGCGGACGACGTGCGAAGTGCGTGTGTTCGAATGATGTCGCGAACTGAGCAGACAACTGAGCACACAAGTCAAGACCACGTTTAGTGCTCTCCCTTTCCTCCAGTAACGACGTCGATTCGATCGCAACATCATCAATGGCTGTCGCATCTCTAGCCTGGAGGCTGTCGACCCTCGATTCGAGATTACTCAAGTGGGTGCCTAGGTCCTTTATAGTGTCTGAAGCCATGCCCTTGAAATTTTCAAGGACCTCGGGCGAAATAGCAGCGATACGGCTGCGAGTGCGCGAAATCAGCAGAGGCGCTCAGAATAGAGGAGTGTACAGGCCTGAATCCACTTACAGGTTTGCAGCTGCTAGAGCAATGCGGATAGTAGACTTGTATCCAGCTATCATACCCCTGAAGTCGTTGATATCACCTTGGAGATATCTTATTGCAATCCAATTGCACACACCTGGCCGCGCTGCGCTACTGGTAAGTTTGGTATATCGCTGGATGACTTTGCTAAACTCCTCGCATGCGTGTCCGCAGCGCTGAAGAGGAAAGCTGAGGGCTTGAAAGTCTATATTCGGGTTGCTAGCGATAGTCTCAAGCAGAGTACCTAGGACAGGAGTTAAATCACTGACTTCGGCCTTAAGTGCTTGAGCATTCTTCTCTTGGCCTTGGGTGGCACAGATAAGTTCATGCAGTGCTGTACTGGCTTTGAAGGCGAAGCCGACTGCTGCCAGAATACCGGCCGTGATGCTGAGCGGATCTGCCATTACGAAAATATGTATGTCTCCGAAATATTGATGGCAGGAGCAGTTCTGTGGCGAGAAGATAATAGGGGAATATCAGATCTGGCCGCGTGACGTCTGGCTACGCACAAGGCCGCATTCCGCTGGCTCATGGGTTCCACAATAATAAGTGCGGGGTCGGCGCCTGATGTGTGCCTCAATGTCTTCAATGTTCCGGAGCCCCGCACAGGGACCAGCAGGATTGAAGTTGCCTTCTCTCAGATGTGGATGGCACTTGCTCTCAATTGGGATTTGGCTGAGCACGGAGCCTGTCTAGATGCTGCGTGGAATGTCTATTTAAGGGAAGCAGGCACACAGCGCTAGTAATACTATGGAATGCCCGTCTCCTGCCGCGAGTCTGGCCTGCCCGCCAATGCGAAGGGCTGTACGTACGAATTTCCAAGCCAACAGAGCTGCCAGCAATAGACCCAGGCTACTAGCTGAGAGCAGCTTCGACAGCGTTCGGAAGTACGCGGACTTGTATAGCTGCATGCGGCCAGCTGTTTGCCTAATAAGCCTAATAAGTCGCCCCTAACGTGAGGCACGCCGAAAAGTCGATGTTCCGTCAGCCCCTGCACGCCGCAGGTGCTCTGAATAAGCAACGTGTGGCTGTGTCTGAAGGCAGCAGTGATGCACTGCCACATTCAACCTGGTGGCCAGATGGAGTTCTTACGGAGCGACTTATGATCTTCGTTAAAGAACAGCTGTATTGTCCCAGTATTGATTCCGCTGCCCCCTTTCACGGAAAGAAGTTATGTCCTCACCGATGATGATTGACTTACGCAACGAGGTATGCCCGGATTGCGATTGCAACAAGGGCGACAGTCCCTTAGCTATTGTCGGAAGCATCTTGGGAATTCTAACCTTCGCCACCACTCTAGCAGCGGCTGCTTTGGTTTATTGCCGCTTGCTAATCGGATGCGACCAGGAGATACGTTTAACCGAGGAACGCATACAGGTCTATTCCAGGTACCTCCATGTTACAGAAGAACAAGTATTGGAAGCAGTGAAACATTTCGAAGTTCTGGACGCAGGTCTCGAAGGGGCGGACCAGCCCCGCCAACTCTCTCGGCTCACGTATCTCGTGCATAGAGCTCGCATCGATGTACTCGATCTCGAAAACGTCGTATCTCGCATATCTCATCCACACGACTCAGCGGTCAGGAAAACGGTAAAATATATCTATGAGAAAGATGAGATATGTCGACGAATGGGAGATTTGGACAATAAGTTTGCTGTTATCACGGCTATGAACATGCACGTACACATTCTAATGGCACTTTGTGATGTTATACTTACGAACCAGCAGAACACCAATGTTGTCAGCATTAAGAGACCACGAACTACGCAATGAGCTGAAAGAGGAGCTGGTTGGCCTAGCAGCTATTGTCAACAAACATCACACCAGAGTTGACAGCCGTCTAGATAGGATGAGTGGTATTTTGGATATGTTGGATCCGCTTGCCAGGCCGAGACTAGACTGAGGTCTTTAGGGGTACTCATCACTTCTTCGGTCCGAAATCGATCAGGCAGCACATGCTCTCAAGACGACATCGGTTTCTGAATGGTGCAACGAATTGCAAGGCTTTGCCGCAGTGTTCAAAGCCGAGAACGTGCACTTCGGCACACTAATGATCCCCGGGGAGATCATGGGCGTCTCGGCCTTGCAAAAAAATACTAAGAAGGTGCAACATCAACACGATTAGCATTTGCTCTTACTGTTAACGAATAAAATGGCTCTAGTTTGCGTCAGAAGGTCTTAAATCAAGTTCATAAATATGGAGCCAAGACCACCGCCATCCCCAGATCTAGCGCATCAATGACTGACTTTCCCTGACCTTCGTGACCCTCTCTGGTATGTATAGAGCGGCTAATTACTCAACTGGAGCATCTTGCATGGCAGTCATGGCAGAACTGTCAATGACGCCCTGGTCGATCAAAGCCTGGACAAAGTCGACTGCCCAGTTTTGGCAATTGCCCCCCTGTACATGTGAGCACAGAATGCATGAGCATATATCCTTATCTCGTTCTGGGGGCACCCACCGCGAAGGGATCCAATGGCGTTGGACTGATTCCCGGACACGGGATTGATCCTGCAATTTGACGCAAGTATTGATTCCATCCTTCGTCAATGCGGCCCAAGAAGATCCGAGTGTACTGCCTTCTGGTATCTTCCAATTTGTACCCTAACTTCACCTCAGGGTCATAACCTTGGAAAGGACTGCCAACAGCATGATAGATATCTCCTTTCAATCCATCTTCTCGACGCGTGACGAAGATAGCCCAGTGAGAGGGGGATCTGCGTCGGCTGGTTGCATGGTAGGCAATGAGCCAGACGTAAAGGACCATGGCGATAATGAAATATAATTTGGAGTAGAAAGACCTATAGAGCTGTTATGAAAGAGCAGTGAAAGGGTCTGAATCGCTCGCTTCTTGATGTACTTCTTCTCCTTGTGTCGAGCTTCCGGCTCCCTTCATGTACTGCGGACCTCAGAGTAAGGCAAACATGACAAGCTTAGCAGTTAGTTGTCTTTCTTTGAACGGGCGGCAAATGAAACCTTTAGCGGCCAACGGTCGGCCTCTTTAATCAAGGAAAGGAAAGTCTACTTCGAACATATCGAGGTGTTCTGCCGCCCACAGAATGACAGCGACGGGATTGGCTGGCAGTGCAGCAACCACAAACAATCGCTTCTTATCGACCAGACCAGTTTTAGCGTCCAGGAACCCCTGGAATTGGTTACCAAGGCGGCACACCTGTCCCAAGGCACTTTTACTGACTGTTGGGTGGGCCGGCTGTTGGTCCGTCGCTGTTGCAAGGCGTTTCGCCCATCAACTCGTGCGAGGCGCGTACAGCGCCAAGCTCGAAAAACCCTACCTTGTCGCTCTCTTGAGCTGCCATCTTGTTGGTGTGGTCTCGAGAACAGCATCTATAGCACGGAGACTGGGACTGCCAATCGACACGATTACTTTCCCGGTAAGCACGTGTGGCTGAGCTCTATATTTCATCGGAGAAGATAAACAAAACGAGAGTATTACGCCCGTCAAAGTGAGCTTGGTTCCCGCAAGATGCCTTCCCCATTATTCGTGGCTATTTTTAATACCCATATGCACGAGCATATGACTCAAACCCATCAATGCAGCTCTCATTAGGTTCTTGCAAGAAACACGGGATATACTTGGTCAGCCACTCGGACCTGGGCAGAGCAGTATACTCGGCTTTGCAAAACTCCCAGTAGTCTGGATACCAGCCAGATTGCCCCCAGTCAATGATAGCAAGAACCCTGTATGGCTGTGTCTTCGAGATGATGATATTGCTTGGGTGGAGATCAGAATGCGTAAAGATGATGGCAGCATCGTCTGAGAGAAGTTGCCGGTAAGGATCGGGAATCTCCTCGATCGTCTTACCCGGGAAACGATGTGCAGCCCTTCGCTTGATCATTAGGGAGAGCCAATCGTGGAAATCCTTGACGGATGTGAATGGTCCAGCACGTGGAAGAACTCCATTGGTGAACATGACGTCGTTGTATGATTGACGGTTTATCTGACCTGCTAATGGGCTCAGCCAAAGTTGCCAAGGATGCATCACCAGGATCACCTACCAAGGAACACATCATTTGGGTCTTGACGTAGTTGACGGAGGTCGACAAGCATGCTTTGTAGCTGTTTGCAAATGCCGTCTCTGTCTTGTGTGGAGAGCTGAGCCCACTGGGAGTCAAGCCCAGAGCCGTTGATTAGTTCCATATAGAGGAACACATTATCTCCTTCACTTATCCAGCCATAAATCTCGGGAACTGGGACCTGCGGCAGGTAACGATGGAGTGCCCATAAGCACTGGCCCTCTGCTAAGGTAACTTTTGGGTCTTGCCCGAATTTGACGATAAGACCAAGCTCCTCGAAGAGAGCTGGTCGCCGCGTACGAGGAACCGTGTCGAAAGCCGCACAACCGGATGCAGCTCGGCTCAAAACTTCGGAGGGCGTGGGAAGTCGAGCACTCTTGTTGCGCGTGAAAAAGGTTGAGGTATCAAAGACGACAGAATCGCTGTTCGGCAAACTGGCCGTGGGTATAACGGGAGCCTTTGTTTGCATCACTGCGATGAGGCTTGCGGGGCTTCCTTACGCATGGAGTAGAGGTGGGTGGTTGATTGCCCGCGCTGGGCATGATGTAAACTTGACTTGACTTGATTTGCTGCTCGGTTCTGGCTGCTTCTTAGTCAGCGGCTATGCCTGGTAAGCGGGGGTTGGCGACCGTCGAGGCGCTCAATCGTTCATCCGAGTGCCCCACTTCACTGAATGCCAGAACATCACAGTGGGGTGAGTCTAGACCTCCAGAAGGAGAGGAGATTCGGTCGATGAAGAAAATACTCCATCGATACTTGAGCCGGTAGAAGAAATGGATCTTCCGTGACGGCGACGTCGTGCCCTGCTAATGCTCGAGCGGGAATGATTGCTTGAGTTCCCGCAAGCGCCCCGCAAGCGTCCGCAAGCCGAACCTAACTGCAGAACACCACGCAAAGAGTCTGGCGCGATTCTCCAGACAAGGCGGACCAGATTGATGCAGTACCCCTATCCGGCGACAGATTCTACCGTGCTGGGAGCATTCAAACATATCCATGCAGAGTGGGAGCAGCAGATCAGCTAACGCACCTTCGAAGAACAAGACGAATATATATGGGCATCGCAGTGGCTACTGGAGGAAGGAGAAGTCAGTGGTTGCGAGACCTCTGTCAACCGTTATTCTCGACCCAGACCAGAAGGAGCCTTTGATCAGTGATATTCGAGACTCCCTGAACCCAGAAACCAGATGCTGGTACTCAGAGCATTCGATCCCTTACAAGAGAGGCTACCTCTTGCATGGGCCTCCTGGAACTGGGAAATCCAGCTTCAGCCTGTCAATTGCAGGAGAACTGGATATGGATATCTACATCGTCAGTATTCCAGGATCGACCGACCAAATGCTGAAAACACTATTTTCTGAGCTTCCGGAGAGATGTGTCGTTCTGCTGGAAGATATAGATGCAGTGGGAGCTGCATCCTCAAGGGCGTCGGATTCGGGAAAATCCGACAGTGACGCCGAAGAAAAGCCTCGAAAGGCTAGGGTGACTCTTTCAGGATTACTGAATCTTCTCGATGGTGTTGTCGCCCAGGAAGATCGAGTGCTTATCATGACAACCAATCATCCTGAAAATCTGGACCGAGCTCTGACACGTCTTTAATACCCGGCCGAAGATCGAAGTAGAGCATCACGGAAGCAACTCTACTCATCTCAGAAAAGGGCTGTGCCATGAATCTTGAGTACTCCTCTCCCCATTGCCTAGTTAAAATGCTGTCCAAGTTACATCGACAGATTCGAACTCAGAGAGTCGAGCATACTTCGTTGCATAAATCAATCATCATCGATAAGGGCGTAGCTTCTTCCCGTGAAAGGAGATCGCAGAATCAATCAAGATATCCGGGACAACATGATGCCTTTTGGGAAGATCACAGGTCGTCAGCTGAGGACTTGACCCAGTCACTAGGTCAAGTGTGGCAGCTGCCTTGAGACACAGCCACACGGTGCCGATTTCAAGCACCTGCGGCGTGTAGTGGCTGGACGGATAACGTCCATCCCTGTGTCGCGAGCCACCCTGCATGCCGAGCCAAAATGGAGGTACTTCATCTTCAGAACAGACTCAACTTCCCACACACAAACAAGTTTGCTTACTTCCACGTACACCCAGTTTGGGATCACTCCTGTAACCTTCCAGCAACCACAGTGCCCTAATAGCTTATCCCGGAGCTTTTAACCATCTAAATGTCGATAACAAGACATCTTTCTAGTGCTTCACCTCTCGCCTAGCATTTGGAAGTCTTTGACACCCATGTTGTTGCTGTAGAAGGGTGATCAATGCCATGTCGCCATGCCAATAGGTACATCCGAGTCGTCACAAAAAACAAGCGCGAGCGCGGAATAACGAGATCCAGACGGAATGGGGATCGCTCCTGCTACGGGATTTCTGGAGCTCGATCGAGGCTTTTGATGGGCAGGTGTGCCTGGAAAACAGAGGCCTTTGGGGGGGGGGGATGGAGGCTTGCATGGGTTTTAGTGGGTGCGGGAGCCCCTGTTTGATGTCTTCGTGGTTCTAGCGGTCGTGCTTGCCGAAAGATGCCCTTGCAACCTGGCGGGCTTGTCCCGGCGTGGCATTGACACCCGCTATGGCTACAGGGGGGTTTACGTGGGCGCCGATGACTTTCGTGGGCAAGGGTTGGGCTGGGGTTCTGGTTGCACTTACACCGCCGCACCAAGTTGAAGAGACAGACACCTTGATGTTGACTCTGGGAGGGCGCAGTATGGAGAGAACAAACTATAGCACCTGAGCCTTGATGCCCCAAAACCTAATTTCCTATACTAGAGTCCACCATCACACAGCGGCTCCAACGCCATGCGGGTCAACAAAGTCGAAGTCCTCGTTTAGCCTTGATGGGATGGATCGTATATCAAAGTCGCTGCCACACGATAATCTTCCCGCTGTAGTGGGCCACCGACCCGAACTTCGCATATCGGACCCTTCTCCCTCGTAGCTGCTCATCACAGTGATCAGCCCGCGTGACTCTGTACGCGAGTCGTTTCTTTTCCCCTGGGGAATATTCTTCCTGACAATGCGGAGAGTGTCCTGTTGCATCTGCTCGATGATGTCCTCAAGAAGTTCTTTCTGTCGTTCCCGAGCATCATCCCCTTGCTCGTCGCCAATTGAAGGGAGCCTCCACCTGGGGTAGACGTTCATATGCGAAGACTGGACTTCGAAATCGTTATCCATGTCATTGAAATAGTAGTGGCATAGCCGACAAGGTGGCTTGCTGGTCGCAATGAACATGGAATTGCTCCAGTACTGAGACGGGTCCATCTTCTTATCCCCGATGAGGAAGTCCTGTAGATGAACCTCGCAATGTACAAACTGACGAAGTGACTTATGACGGAGCTCATCTTGGAGGTGATCTCGCAAGCCATGATCCTCGAGCGCTTCAATCTGTTCAATGTACTCTTCGAGGTCCATATCTGGGAAAGAGATGTGGATCACCTTCATCATGGAAGGCGCCGGTTGCGTTAGAGGGAGCTTGATCCTGCGACTGGACGGAATGTACTCGACAGTGAAGCCCCTGAACAGCTCAGGCCACTGGGATGAAGCTTTCACAATCGTTTCAGCCGCCAGACGATACGAGTGCAGCCGACCGAGGTAGTGGCGGAGCTCACACCAAGGATGCGAAGTCGCTGCCTCGGTGGCGCTGGCGAACCGATTGATGCCCTCGCTGACGCCAGTCTCCTTGGCAACATGGATGGCTTTGATGAGTGCCTCGCAGTCCTTGAGAACTATTTAATAGCCTGTTAGGAAGAACTCGCTGGCTTTCCGCTGACTTGCACCTGTGCTCTGCAGCCAAATTGTCATCACTTACACTTAAATTTGGGATTGTCACCGGCAGTGATCTCGCGAGGGAAGTCGGACTTGGTCTGGATCTCCCGCAAGGACCGAACGATGATGGAATCTTGCGCCGTCAGCCCAGTTTCCTACCAAGAATGCATAAGAGATGACTTACCAGCTTCTGCGTTGCAGTTTCCGATACATTTTTCGATCCAAATCTCGACTTGATTGAGATAGAACTTTACTCTCGGAAAGTTGAACTCTAGGATTCGCCACAGCACCGCTTTCTGCACGGACTTCACGCCCAGACCATCCGGGTTGATGCTGACGAATGTGAGGATGCCCTCGTCACGGCGGGTTAATTTTCCGAAAGCCGGTTGCGGAGCCTCGTTGTCCACACGACTTCTACGATAGAGGTGGCTTTCAGATCCAGGTAGCAGCATATTGACAATACCAGAATGCAATGCACAGTTACGCCCTACATCGTGTATTTACAGTGTCCAATTGAGTCCTAACTCCTGCTTGCGTTACCACCAGGATCTGCGACGTCTAATGCAGACTCCCACTGAACCAGTATTATAGCATTTTGATGGCATGATGCTCCGGAGCAAGCTTCGCCTTCTGTGCCTTTGTGCATCGTCCCATCAGATGCACAGCTTCCATGTGCCGATCTTGACTCCAGTAAGCATGCGCAAGGGTACCCATGCTCTCCAGCGTATTGGGATGATCCAGCCGAAGCCTGTCCCCCTCATTCTTATTGCCTGCAGCTCAAGCTCCTCTGCCTCCTTCCATCGGCCCTGTTTTGACAATGTTACGGCCAGGTTCTCCATGCGTATCAGCGTGTCAGGATGATCCACCCCAAGCTTCGTCTTGCTTGTCTCCAACACCTGCAGCTCAAGCTCCTCTGCCTCCTTCCATCGGCCCTGTTTTGACAATGTTACGGCCAGGTTCTCTATGCATGTCAGCGTATCAGGATGATCCACCCCAAGCTTCGTCTTGCTTGTCTCCATCACCTGCAACTCAAGCTTCTCTGCCTCTTCCCACCGGCCCTGGTCGCTGTATGTTGATGCCAGGTTCTCCATGCGTATCAGCGTGTCAGGATGATCCACCCCAAACTTCGTCTTGCTTGTCTCCATCACCTGCAACTGAAGCTCCTCTGCCTCGTCCCAGCGGCCCTGGTTGCTGTATGTTGATGCCAGGTTCCCCATGCTGTTTAGCGTGTTGGGATGATCCACCCCAAGCTTCGTCTTGCTTGTCTCCATCACCTGCACCTCAAGCTCCTCTGCCTCCTTCAATCGGTCCCGGTTCCTGTATGTCGACGCCAGGTTCCCCATGCTCGTCAGCGTGTTGGGATGATCCACCCCAAGCTTCGTCTTGCTTGTCTTCATGACTTGCACCTCAAGCTCCTCTGCCTCCTTCAATCGGCCCTGGTACCAGTAAGTTTGCGCGAGGTTCGCCATGCTTGTCAACGTGTCAGGATGATCCACCCCAAACTTCGTCTTGCTTGTCTCCATCACCTGCAGCTCAAGCTCCTCTGACTCCTTCCATCGGCCCTGTTCCGAAAATGTTATAGCCAGGTCTGCCATGCTCGTCAGCGTGTCAGGATGGTCCAACCCAAGCTTCATCTTCCTCATCCCCATCACCTGCGACTGAAGCTCCTCTGCCTCCTTCCATCGGCCCTGTTTCGAAAATGTTATGGCCAGGTCCGCCATACTCGTCAACGTGTTGGGATGATCCACCCCAAGCTTCGTCTTGCTTGTCTTCATGACTTGCACCTCAAGCTCCTCTGCCTCCTTCAATCGGCCCTGGTACCAGTAAGTTTGCGCGAGGTTCGCCATGCTTGTCAGCGTGTCGGGATGATCCACCCCAAACTTCGTCTTGCTTGTCTCCATCACCTGCAGCTCAAGCTCCTCTGACTCCTTCCATCGGCCCTGGTACCAGTAAGCGTGCGCGAGGTTCGCCATGCTTGACAGCGTGTCGGGATGATCCACCCCAAAAAGTCCTCTTCTTAAAGCTGTAGCTTCTTCACTGCGCCTTTCTGCGTCAGCCCATTTCCCCTCAAAGTAGAGGTATGCGGTCATGCAGTCGAGAAGAGACGCCTTTGCCCGGGCGTCTTCGTGCGTAAATCCACCCAATCCCAGTATCGCATTTGCGTGCGGTAGGTATGCAGTGCTCGTCGTCCGAGTTTCGAACGTGCCGTATGGGTACAAGTGCGCCATCGTGCTAAGCGCTTCTGATCTAAATCGAGACAACGCATTTCGGTTGATAAGCCACTTACGCGTTACCAACTGGACAAGGCGATGCATGTCGAAGCTGCCACTTCTTTCCTCTGCTATGAAGCAGAAAGACTTCAGTAGCCCGAGAGCTTCCGCAAGCTGAACATTGGTAGTTGGCCCACCATTTTGCTCCTGGTCGCTAAAGTGCGAAAGAAACTGCCTTGGGATCCCCTGACGATCCAGCAGACACATGAACGAGAGCAGCTGGCCTGCCAACCTATTTTCCTGTTCAATCTGCTGGAATGATATCCACCACGTTTGTACCACAGCTTGAGGCGTCTTTGAGTCTTGTCCAACTGTGTCGAACTCTTCGTTCAGTAGAGTAACCAGAGTCTGATCGCACTCGTCTTGGAGCTCAAGGTATTCCTGCACCGAGATGACATTCTTTCGTATGAACGCAGCCGCTTGCACTAGAGCGAGCGGTAAGTGCTCTAAACGACTCGAAAGTGTTGATAAATCGGCGTCGGTGAAAGCTTCTCCTTCCAGTCGCGCACACAGCAAGCTTCGACAGTCCTGCTCATCCAAGGGTTCCACCTTGATTGCATGGCCGCCTTTTGTCAATTTGATCGCGGTTTGTCGATTTCTTGTCGTGATCAGCAGTGAACCCTTGCTGCAAGAGGGGAGGTATTGAGCGAGGTTCCGGTCGCTATTCGCCGAACTGGTGTCCTGGCTGAGAAAGACGTTTGCATCATCCGCATTGTCAAGAACCATCAACCATTGTTCTGTGTGCGTGTTCTCCAGCCAGCTCTTCACTGACTGCAACATGTCCACCTTTGGGTCGTCGTAGCCAGGGATCAAGCACTTTTGTGCGATATCAATGAAAGACTGTCGGAAACGTTCGGCTGTGCTCGCATGGACCCAGAACATTGAGACTTGGGGATAGGTTGAGCGCAGCCAGAACGCGTGAGCTAGTGCGATTTGCGTTTTTCTATCACTGTTAGCATATAGTTCGTTTTTTTGTCCTGGACATACCCAACACCGCCAAGTCCGTACAGCGAGATGCTACGTCGAACCTGTGCGGTCACTTCTTGCTGACAAAACCCGAGTTGTTTCTTGAGTTGTGTCAAGATATCGGACCGACCGATGAACGACGGGTTCTCCGCATACGGTATAACGACTTCGCATCTTAGCGCACAACCGGTAGAATATGTGGCTCACTTACAGTAGACAACGGGTTCTACCATCCTGCGTGGAGAACCTCCAGATGGTCAGCGATAACCCTGATGTTAGATTCTCTATGAAAGCAAAATGCGCTCTGTGAGGTGGGACTAACCATCAGCTTGCGCTTCTGCTAGTCCGGTCGGGAAATAGATTGCGAGCATCCCCTTGACTGCTGACGCCGCAGTCGCGGCTGCGTACTTTTGCCATAGCCTCGGTTTATGTGAGTCTGCATAGTCGCATACCCCCTTGACTATGAAGCAAGGCATCTCGTCCCAAATCCCAGCGCCTTCCATCTCAAATGCGATCACCCCATCCCTCTGTGCGATTGTGTCGCGGACTTCGCCAGACTTCATCACCGTATCCGCACACCCAATCCTTCCCACATGGACAGCCAGGACCGGAGATTGGTCGCCTTCCCTGAGTCGCTCTCGGCTGATGAGATGCGAGTCGTCGCATGCAAGCTCCAGACATGATGACTTGATGGCGTTGTCGCACACTGCATCGCTGGGGATCTTACAGGCGGAGCAGACGTTGCAGTCGATTGTGGCCTGATGCTTGTGACGATACATTGGCTGAAATAGCTTGTCGGCTGCCGTTCCGAGGTGGTCATACAAGCCTTGATGCTCAGTATTTGCAATCTTCTGCTGAAGCTCTTGTAGATGCTCCAGGGCTCTGGCCTTCAAGTCGCCACGACCGGATCGAGTTTCCAGGAGCGCGCTGAGTGTCCGTATTTCTTTAGGTGGCCTGCCTAGGGTGTCCTCGATCCTTTCTGTTGGTTGAAAGCCAGGAGAGTATTGGTGGCCAAAATCGTACTGGACGACGCTTTTACTGATGATGACGTCTCCAAGAATGACCTCTTGATCATAACTCCGTGGCACAGCGCCGCAAATTCCGACGAGAAATGCGAACCTTAAGTTACTGAAACTGGATCGCATACTTGCAACGGCACTGGCGGCATGAACCTTGCCCATCCCCGGCAAGAGCAGAAGAACAACAGCCGAGTTCGCCATACGCCCTGCAGTATAGCGATTCAAGTCCCCGGGTGCTTTCCCGTATCCTCCGTCTGGTCCCGGCCAGACTTCGTCGAGTGAGTCGTGGACCGCATCGTACTCCAGTGGAAGCGCGCAGATGATAGCAATTCGGAAGTCACCCCTACTGGAAGGTCTCGCCATTTGTCGAACAGGATAGGTTGGATCGTCGGCGGATGGTTCGGCTCGTCCCGCAGCTAGGCATAAGAGGAGGGTCTTGGGACAACTTTCTGCGGAGACTAAAGAGGGGCAAGTCCATGATGGAAGGACAGGTGAGGGGAAGAGGATCAGAGATCACGTGATCGGTAGAATCCCCTTGTACAGTGTCCGTACAAGCAATGAGGACAGCGCGACTTGGCAATCGGCTTTCGGAAAATTAACCAGGCGAGACTTCCTCGTGCTAACCGGATTTGTTGATCTGTTGATTCGCACGTACCGATTGGCGTGGCGGCCTGGTGTTCATCAGCCTTGTACAGACTCACACAGGGCTTTCAAGAACTTCCCAATGCTGAGTTGAGGATGGAAGGCTTATTGATGATCAATTTGTCAACATTTGGATGGATCAGAGCGTGGTGGCAGACCTTCGGTGGGGTGCGCTCGAATGGCACTCGAATAGGGCGCCAACTATCCTAGGCCATTGCGCTATGCGCCTACATTAATTTCGGTTAAAACTTGCTGGAGGGGTGCACAAGTGATTCGACGATAGACTTCACGTGGAAGCACGCAGATGCATGGGTGCGTGCAAAGTTGAGACCGAATTGAAGACGAAGTACCTGCGTTTTGGCTCGCCACGCAGGGAGGGATGTTACTTGACGAGTGATTCGATCCTTCCTGCTGAGACTGCCAGAATGTCCCTTGCGCTACCGCTCTTGATATCTCAGCATTTGCGGAGAACCCCAGGCTTCCCACGGTCCTCCTGATTTCGGCTTCTTAGAGGTAGATGCGCCGAAGGGCGCTGGCAACGCACCTCAACGCCAGTGCTTAGCTCTTGTTTGTGCTACCCTCGATAGTCTCGATACGAAAACTGGGATCGAAAGCAATAATGTTGATGTTCCTGCGCTGTGGCTGAGTGGTCTCCGGCTCAGCTGCAAAGACGATAAATCGGTCGTCCGCGTAGCCCTGAAGCTGCCTGACAGGCCGCAGTACTTTACACAGAAGCTCGTTGGTCTCGTGCTGCTTGCTTGGCCATGTAAAAACGCCATTCTGTAGCCTGTCCATACTTCGCGCAACGTCGATGTTCCGCATATCGAAAGGTCTCGCTCTGATTTGCATTATGTTGGCGCCAGCGGAGTTGCCCCCTAGCTCGGAAGGAGCTATATCCAGGAAAGTGCGACAGGAAGGCACATAAGTGTTCAGGGGAGCGAATTTAGTGTCGCTATCAATGTTCCAATCATCACCTTGGTGAGTATCTTTACGGAAATTCTCCCAATCAGGTTGCCACTCCTCAGGTTCTGTGCTCTGCCTTGGGAGTTCATTAGAGGGCTGTTTCGTAAAGAACAATCTCATGCGGTGGCAGTCGCGACGGTAGCTCGATTGATCGTTTGTCATTTCCCGCAGAGTTTCATAGAGATATATGTCGCCTGTCGCCTCGTCTCTGTTCAGCTTTAAGGAGCTCCAACGATCATCGACAACACCTTTTGTGGTCTGCCGCCGCATACAGTACGTCTTGTCCATAACCTGCGATTGTGTCGGTTCGCCCAGTGGAAATCGGAAAATATAGTAGAACGAATCTGGCGCGTTGTAGAATGAATCAGGCGCTTCATCAAGAGGGACCTCGCTGGAAGCTCCGTGTAGGAAGCCATCGAATATCTCAAAGCAATTGCTGATACCAATACGCCCTCGGGGCATATGGCTGAGTGGGATTTCGTTGCCGCTCCACTGTTTGGTGTGAAAGCCGAACTCGTACAATGACCAACGATCTCCCTCTGTAGCCAGGCCGCAGTATAGCCAGTCCTTATTGTTTCGAACGAAGACATCGCAGTTTCTTGGGAGTTCTCGGGCAGTGATGACTTTGCCATCAAATGGGTTTTGTACAATGAGTCGGCGGATGCGGTTGCGCGTAGTTATGTCACTCCATGAGTGTATATAAGATATGTAACCGTGAGCGTAATACTCAGGGCGAACATGGTGCTGGCTCATGTTGAGAGTATTGGACACTTGCAAATAAGCGAGTGTATGTATCTTTGAAGGCTTTGCAAAGGTACCCGCCTGATTGAGGTCAAGGAACTGTAGATCTGTTCGGCTGGTGGTGTAACACACCGCGCCGTTGGAATACATGAAGTCGAAAGCATTCTCAATGCGGGCCAATGCGAAGGGGCGGCCAGCTCGAACGGCGGCTCTTCGTTTGTTATATATCCGAAATGCTCTTGCTGGGGAAGTGGAGACCGTCGATGTCTCGCGAGAGAACGATCTCGTCTGTGATGACAGTCAGATTTTACCTATGAAGTGTGCGCAAGAGAAGCGGGTACCTCGTGCAGTATCGAGCCGATAGAAGGCACTTGAATAAGAAACTTGAGGGCCCTACAACATAAAGCCAAGTCGAAGGCATCTTCAGGCTGTATCAGCTGGGCAACCAATATGAGGAGTTCCTGAGGGAGTGAAAGAAAAAGTGATTTCGAGCCAGCATCAACCCTCGCAGACTCTGCGTCAGGTTCTTGATTCGACTCATAGAAGACTGAGTCTTTCCGTATGCTGTAAACACCATAGTCACTGTCGTTGAGGGCTTGGCTGTTGTCTTCGCTGTCGACATCCTCATATTCGTATTCGTCTTCATCTTCATAATTCCCGTTCATTTCCAGGGTACGGCCGCCGCCGAGATACGACAACAGTACAGCTTGGCTCGGGTTATCTCTGGTTCGAGAGGACCCATCAAGCTCAAGCGGCGCCTCAGGCGATGGGGCTATTTCTGGATAGATTGCGGCCAAGGATGGGCTATTGTTCGAACCGGGGTCGTTGTACTCGCCGTTGTAGGGATCCGAAGAGTCCGTATTCGCCATTTCCATAAGCTTTTAGACAATATATTGCGTCTTTCAGAGACTGTTTTCGATGTTTTGTTTGTGGTACGCCGGGTCAGAGATGGCAATCTTTGTGAGCCGAGCAGAAGGTGCTGTGATACAGCGAGGAGCAGGACTGACGGACCCGTGACGTTGCGTGTGAATAGTAGTTTGACCTGAAGGTGTCAAGCGAGAGCTAGTGGGGTGAAGCAAGGTAAAGGAGCGACAACAAAGACTTGGTAAAGAATGGACTGCTTACAAGAGGTATTGATCCACGACTTGGTCGTCTGCTCAACGAAGTGAAGAAAAGTTCAATGTTATCAGATCGTGGTAAGTGAAACCCAGGCGACCTTTCAATGAGAAATATGATCCATCTTATACTAATTTGGCCGATGGGAATGGGGATTAGCCAAGCACTCCATCCACGAGGCAGCAAGCCTCCGAAACCGACCGCCTCATTCAATTGACAGAACGCCATTTGCACGTCAGCATCCTGCACGTCTGGCTTGCACAACACATCATGAACGGCCCGCAGCTCTTAATGATCTGGATGACAGTCTTGCCTATTGAGGGCGCCAGTGCTTCCACGCCTGAACACAGCATACACACCCTTGTACCCATACCATCAAGTTTGGCCAGGTATAGCCTCCTTGATGACAAACGTCTGGGAGGACTTATAGGCCAGTGTGATACTACCTTTTCTGGTCATTTGCTCTATGGCGTCCTCCCCCCAACCACTGCGTCCCTTGCTGTCACTGCCGCCCATCTTAACCGAGGGGTTCACGTTGATTAAGAATAACTGTAACCCTTGCGAGGTGGGTGTCTTTGCAGTTCTTGCACAAGTCCGATATTGGCATGTTGATCTCTCGCAGGTCTCCTTCACCTGATGCCCCAATCTCTCCACAGCAGCTCGAGGGGTATCGCGAGGATCTAGGGCTCGAATCGCTCGGTTGGCCACCGGATCCCCGCAAGGAATAAAGTCGTGCAGAACCGAGAAGTTTACTCCGCATTCGCACTTGTGCTCACGATGCCGTGCTTCGCACATTTTGTTGGTCGACTTGTGGCTAGATAGTCAGCTTATGGACATGGTTTGAAGAGAGATTATGACTTACAGTGCGAAGATAGGCACTGATGTGGTCTCAATGCTGGTGGAGTGTGTGCAGGTCTCGTCAAAGTGTTAATGAACACTTTGTTAGCCTAATCAGGAAAACATCAACGCGGCGCAAAGGTACGGGCGGATAACTATGACTGACACTGGTGTTGACATAGAAGAAGCTGCCTTCTCGAGCCAGGCTCATAATGAAACAGAGTGCCTTCTTATACTCACAGCGACCCCACAATCATGCGCCTTGATTGCCATGAGAACTGTGATACGCATCTTTCTCAGTTCCGAACTGCCACTGAGATCGCTATCCGGATCCAGCATCATCCCGTTGTGACTGATTGTGGATGCCGAAGCAGGGCCGGACAACACTTGTTATAGACGCTTGAAGTGGACAAATGCGAGTTGGTGGAACCGAGGAGTCGGTGTGTAGCTATCATAAGTCACAGGGGTTGTACGAACTTCCAACGTATTCCGAGCTCCTTGCATCATGAGTACCTTGACAGAGGCTGTCAAAATCCATAGCTCTTCAGGCGCTGAATTTGTAATCTCTTTCTTTTCTTCAATCGTCTCCGATAGGCTATCTTCAGTGCAGACTCATCTGGATTACATTGAGTCAATCGTCTTCATCTCTACCTCCTCCGTGGACATCTTCCAATCGTATGCTCCATCATCCACCACGCTTGCGCCCCTTAAAAATGCTGAGAAAGATATATCGAAGAGAGCCGTAGCTCGGTATAGGCTCGAGATCGAAGCTGCGTACATGGCCAAACCAGTGGTTCAACGTGCCAAAACCATCGCAAGGCCGGGTCCAACCATAATCAATGTCCCGTCCCACCCCGGAGTGTTGAGTTGGACGGTCGCTTCGATGGCCGGAACTCATCGTTGGGGTCCAACTCAAGTCGACGTTTAGTGATCTTAGACATGTCCAGGGGTGTCTGCGGTCTCTTTATTTGTTGAATTTGTTCTGAGTCCGGTTCCGAGGCTTGAAGGGTGGTACTTGTGGTGCCCAAGGTTGACTGAGTGCAATGGGCATTGGCGTATGCATGATGAACATCCCCAGGTAAAGCTGGATCCTGCTTCTCCTCCACAAGAGGGATGAGCTGGTGTTCTGCCTCATTCCGGAGACTTGTCAAGCTTTCGCGCAGCTTGACAACGAGGTCACTACCTCCACGGCGAAGAAGGTCGTGATGAATCCTACCCACCATTTTCGAAGCTGTTCCTAATGTCTCCTCCAACTGTGAATATTTTGACGGGCTCTTCCGTTGTTGTTCATTCCCTGGCAGTTCCGCGCGAAGCGCTGCTTCTCTTATAGCATCTTCTAGGCTTGCCTTCAGAAGCATTCGCAATTTGTTTCCAGTTTGGGCGATGAACTTATCAAGCTCGGATAGGACACCCATAACATTTCCATCATATTCAACACCCTCGTCGTCTGTGGGCATATTGGGAATCTCGCTAAGTCCGTTCCCTTTGAGCCATTCGTCCGTTGAGTTGATGATTTCGTTGAAGAAAGCTTTCGGGTTGGCGGGAACTCCGCGAGGACCCCCGGCCATGATGTTCGGTGGACAGATACTTCGGCCTATCCCAGATAGCAGGTTGCCTTGAGTGACTTCAGTATCTGCAGGTAAGAGGGTGGACATTGGGGACGTACCAATGCTCTTCAGAACATGAGGATGGAAGACACGGCAGTGGGCGAAAAAGAAGATGCGAGGTTGGAAGCAAAGTGGCGGAGAACAAGTAGAAGACAGTGTCTAGCTCCTTGCGATCGAGCACAAGAACATTCAAGCAGATCCGACGCCAATGCGGGAGCAGGCACATAGGTTCGAGCTGCAATTGCGGCAGCTGATGGAACTGATCTAGCAGTTTCAGCGTAGCCTGCAGAGCGACGGAGGCTAGGGTGTCTTCAGTCGCCGCGTAGCACCAGCTCCGCATCAAGATCTGAGTTACTGGAAAGGGGCTCGACGTGCATTGCTGCTGCCGGTGACGACGGTTCCTGATTTGTGTCGGCGTTGGAGTAGTCATTTTCTCGACACAGAAGTCACATAAGTTGAAGATTAGGAAGGAACAGAGTAGAGGGGGACTATCCGATGCTAAATATAAGGGTTCAACGTGATATATCCTGGTCAAATTGCCATCCCGACCTGCAGGCTGGTCACAGCTCTCACACACGCAGCTCATGCCGGATGGGACGCATATTCACACCGCTACCCAGCTGCTGAGGATGGAAGAAGGAACAAATGAGAGATAAATGTAATGGCAAAGAAATCTTCGAAAGAAAAGGAGAAATGGTAAGACGGTTCAAAAATGGAGAAAGAGAAAGATTGCTGCTTGTACAAGACCCCTTTGCCTCAAACCACAATAAAACAATCCTCTTCATCTTGATCGTCACGGCTCCGTTCCATTTGGTCGTTTGTGCCGCATTGATCCAAATTGTCGTGCAGTTCGCCCCAGGCCATCGACCATGCTCCTTCATGATCCATTGAGTGTTTGGCTTTGCTCTCCCAATATTTGTCCGAGAGACCATCCAGCAGATGAAGCGGCTCATCGGCCTCCATTATGGCGAAAAAGCGACCTAAGGCACGGTAAGAACTTTCGTGAACAACGCGACGGAGAGAGCAAGCCATGCGTCGGATGACTGCTCGCCGATTGTCGATTGTTTCCCCTCGCAGGAGAGAAGCAAAATCAGACAGATAACAGCCATGCACTGGATCAACCATCTCCCATGGTTGAGGGGGCAGGAGGTTTTCGAAACTTAGCAGAGCTAATATTCGCAGGCTGGTCTGTTGCATCGTCTCCTGCTCATAGAACCCTTTCAGGGCCTGCTGTGCAAAGGCTGTGCCTTCACACGAAGCGGCCCAATCGTAGATTGAGGCATCAACAGTTGGTAAGAAAGCGCAACTGCATAAAAAGGCGAGCATGTCGTTCTCTCGCGAAGGTGGTAAAGCCATCCGGGACTTTAGATGGATGCTGTAGTGTATTAGGCAAATGGTCCTGAAGGCGGCAATCTCGTTGCTTACCTTTCATCACGGATCAAGCTGATTGACTCGTGTCGTGCTGTGTGAACTAGATGAGGGGGGACTGAATCCATTTCCGCGAAACCAACCGGGACGCAATCGCGAATTCGTGCTAGCATCTCTTTAACCTGAAAGGCGCCAACATTCTTGAAAAGGTCGCATTTGGATAGTAAGCCCATGGTCTCGCCTTCGTTGAGGCTACCGAAGAGGATTGCATCCGGTTTCAATTCACAGTCGAAAAGTTTGCTGAATGATTCGATGTTGGCTTTGGCAGAGACAGTCCTGTCGAAATGCTTTGGCACCATAGGCGGCATGTTCTTCAGGGCGGACTCGAAGACGGCTCGCACCAGTGATAGCTGTTGCATCTCTTTTGTGACATCAGCCACTGGTGACAAAGCCCTAGCAAAGCATAGATCTTGCAGCAGAAGAAGCCACTCATCTTCCGTTCTTTCGATGAGATCAAGGGTAGCTGCCGCTGTCAGGTCTTGGACGGAGTGAAGCGCGATCAATACGCAATGTTGGAAAGCCCGTCGCCGGTCGTCAAGGCTGAATTGCTACAGTATGTCAATCGCAGACAATGAAATCGATTTTCAGAACGTACCATGACGTCGCGCAAAAGAAACCCCCAGCTGATTGCCGTTGAGAGCTCATCACTGAAATAGTCCCTGTACCACTGATCAAGACCATGACCATGTCGTGCAGTCAGTGTCGCGTCCATTGCATTCTGTATGAACGCTTTTCGAGCCCTCCTGATTGCGGGCAGTGTACCATACACATTCTTCTCTCCTTCAGTTGGCATCGACACATCATATCGCGGGTTCATCTCCAACGAGAGGCTGATAGGAAAATCGTTCGTGACCAAGAACTCCAGGAAGTTTTGGAGAATCGCGACCTCATAATACAAATTGTCGCATGTTGGTCTGACGAGGTGTGCTGAGTGTACCTGTTCGAGGGTTTCTCGGAACGTCTCGAAGATAGGCATGGGCAGTAGACAGGGTATCCATATTGCATCATCTGGAGGACTCGAAAAGAACTGCCGAGGAATCGCCTCATTGGTCTGGTCATTGTAAATAGAGAGCCTTGACTGAAGGTGTCCAGCATACCTGTTCGAATGCCTTTCGGTACACAATATTGGGTTGTGTCGAAGTGTGCCAGGGCAGTGCAGACACGGATGTGATCAACATCGTGGAATCTGCCACGTCACGTGTATCCGACGATGAAGTGAGGCCTAACAGAGAGAGTGTGTCCAAATATGAGTGGACGTAGTGAGGGTGGAAAGGCAACCGCGGCAAGGCAACGAACTCTCGAGGAAAGTGCAGTTCTGATGTGCAGGAGCGGGCATACTTTGTACTTTTCGAACCCTGCTACATTGCTGCAGCATAACGTGACATGAAAGACAAGGTCCCTAGTAGACGACACACCCAACGTATTCATGGTATCACTTATTGACTGTACAGCGGAAGAAGCAATCATGTATGTCGGGATCCTGAGGCGCCGAGAGGTGAGCTATCGCACCTGTAATTCCAGCCCCTGCAAAGGCTAAGACGTACGTGTGGTAGCCCGCATTGATATGGGAACGCGCACCGGGCCGGGGATGGAAGTCGGGAAGCATGGTGGGGCAGGGGAATGGTCAAGTTCCTGCCCCACCCTCCCTTCCAGTACTTCTAGGTTCTCATGGTCCGGGTCCGCTCGCTTTCCTCTCCCACAACAAGCAGGACGATGCAACAAATCGTTCATCTCATTACCCCCACTGAGGTGATAGAGGCCGTGAAACTCAGAGAGGCTGGCTTCCAACGGCTGCACAAAATCTCTGCAACTGTCGTCACGACCTTTCAGCTCACCCTGCCATGCCCCGATGGTGCTGCACTTATACAGATCAAAGTGCATCCTGTCGAGCGCAGCGGCTCACATCATCCCTTTTACGATGTTGAAGCTTCCTATGAGACCGCACACCCCCATCGTTCTATCGAGCCCTCGATTGTCGAACAAGTGCAATGTATCTACGACACATACATCCAGGCCGTCCGATGGACATTCGACTTGGAATGGTACGTGAGCGCCTTCAGCAGCCTCTACACATTTAACAAAGATTAGTTTCAGCCGGCAGCAAGAACTCGCGGCTTGCGACATCTGCTCGGAGACGTCGGTTCAATATGAGGGAAGCCACTTGGTGCAGCCCACTAGAAGGCCATGGTTCCCTACACCCGAGTCCACGTTCGAGGAATGGCAAGTTGTTGGCATGCAAAATGCAGAGGCTGTGCCATCGATGTCATATACGAAAGCCCTCCCAGCGGCTGCGGATACCGAAGCTGGGCTCAAGCGACCAAGATTGCCAGATGGACGCGGTCTTCCTGAGCCAAAGCGTCCAAAGCGCGAACGACCGAGCGTCGACAAGATCATCAACGCGCTTGCGTCTGCTGTTCTTGCTGGCTCCAAGGAAAATACCAAGAAGAGTCTCTTGCCGGGAAGGGAGATCAGGGAGCTCGCAGACTCATTCATAAAAAAATGTCAAGCCACCACAAGTGCCGAGGATCTTGATGAGCTGCTCCTTCAGCTTGCAGCAGAGTTCAGCAAGAACAAAAAGATGTTGAAGCGCGAAGGAACAATCAAGGCATGGTTCAACAGGTATTTATCTTTGTGTATACACTATTTCCGCTATAGAAGGAATGTCGACAGAGACCGACGAAAGGACCAGCCATCCCTCGCCATCGAGATACTTCATTCCATCATTAATACGCTACTCTTGACTGATGGTATCGTTGCGCTCTCCGTGATCACTTCTTTCGCAGGTGAGTGTATGATCCAACAACTTGATGACTACGAATTAATGATCGTAGTGCGGGGACTGCTATTATCGGAGGCGGCGAGTCGCAGCGATGTTGAGCGACAAACCATCAGCAAGGGTGTTGCCGAAAGACTGAAGGGAAAGCTTCATATGCCGAACGGCCTGGACATGCCGAATCCCATATTCTATATCAGTTTCATCCTCGACAAGGAGAACGAATTCATGGATCCGCCAGTCCGGGATTGCCAAAGTCACGGCCATCTACAGGCATACAGGTTCCTGAACTTTCCGAATCTTGCATTGCTGCGGCTGCATCAAGCGGGCGAGGTCATCTCATTCTCTGACCTCCAAGTCCGTTGGACAGAATTCACGACCTCAACGCCACAATTCGAAAAGCTACGCCAGCTTCTGCGACTAACTACGGAGCTCAAAGAGTCTTCTGCGCCGATGCTACGTTCACTTCGAGGTTCACTTGCTTTATGTAAATCAGGACAAATCGACAAAGCGTTGCGAAAACTTGAACATCTGGAAGAGGACGAAGTCGAGGGCAGTGATTTGCAGAGGCAACCAGACGAAGAAAGGATATGGTCGGATTTGATCAAAGACTTCTCTTGCTTACTTTCTTCCCGTCTTTCTACCTGCATCACGGACAGCCTGGAGATGACCAAAGTACAGAATGTTGCATGGGACCCCATAGGCGACTGGTCTGGCATGGGCACTACAAATTTTCCTGACTTTGGTGCGGACGAAACCCTAGACGTGTTTTTTGATATGAGCTGAATAATTCATGATCATTGTGTAACCTCTTCATAATTGTGCCCGAACATCAACGTACAGATGCCTTGCATGGACGGATTTGGAAACAGTATCTCCTGCGGGTCAAGCTGCAAAGCCAGCCCACTCTCTATATCGATGGGTTCTGGCTTGGTCTTCCTGTTCATTCCAACTGCCGCCCTCTTCTCGATATAAGGATCTTCAGCCCAGTCGATTTGAGATGGAAAGGTAACCGAGGGTGGTGACTGAGAGGGGGTGGGGGTGGGCACAAGTAAGAAAATGAACACCGCAGCATCGTGGTTATTCTCGATGAAAGCTCCACGAAGCCAATGTACTGTTGGCTTTATGGCCATTTTCTCACTTATGCGTAAGCCTCGCTCTTTGGCCCGCTCATTGATGCTTGGCCTCTGCCTGTCGTCAGTCGCTCGCTGACCTTGTGTAAGGTGATGAGGAAATCCAGGAATGAAACATACTATGTGGTCAATGTAATATCGGATCAACTGCTTGGCCTCAGGGGTTCTTATGTCGCCGGAAAATGTCCATGAAAAAGCTGCCTGCTCGTCTGGGACGAAGCCTTCGTATGGATAGTTGACGGCCGCGGCTAGCTGCTTGCATCTTTCTGTGGGCGGAATCTTGTGCATCGCGACGTTGATTGAGGCTCATGTAGTAGCATAGAAATGGCCTTTTGGGGAGCACTGGGGAGGACATAATGAGAGTATATTTAATGAGGGTCCTAGCTAGGTGTCACGATCTGATATGCCACATTTTCACGTTGTCTCCACCTCACGTCATTGGCCAGCACGTGCTCCGCCCACTTCCAAATGGCCAAATCTCTGTAGCCAATAGTCGGCCTTCCCGAAAATCAGTCCAATTCCGTGTAAGTCCATTGAAAGAAGAACCTCTCCGTTGACTGTCACAACGACTTGTTGGAACTTCAAGATGAACGAGAGGTAAATGGCGAGACCAAAGTCGTCAGTCTCGCAACGGCGCATTGCAGCAATTTGCCGACCACGTCACGAAGAACCACCTGTACACCCACTCGTGAGCTGGAGCAACATTGAGTAACTGCCTAACGTACCTCGAGGCTTTTCCTCCATCCATTCCTCAATGGTCTGGCCAGTTTTCTGAATTGGGAAGAGTTCCGTCATTCTCGTTTCGCCCCGAGGTTGAATGTCGGCTCCCTTTGGTTGAGGGTCCGACTTTGAGGGGCCTGACTTCTTGGGCACTTCGACTGGGGGGCTTTTCTTCTCTTCGGGCATCTTGTTGACAAATTGCCGATAAACTGAGGGCTGTATGGTGACTGTCAGCATGAGTGTTGTGAGTAGACTCCCTACTTGCTCACAATGGTGTTATCCTTGAGGCGTAAAGAAGAAAGACGAGTGCTACTTACATATAGGAGATATACAGGATACCTTAGTAACTTAACGGAGTTCTTGAGAGGTCAGTCGTGTGTTCTGCGAAGTTGGAAAACCAAGGACTTTGCAAGGGAGAATTGTTCTTCTTATACCAACTAGCGACTAGCAGAAGCCCAGAGGAGCCAAGCATTGCATCCGCGAGACACCGGGTCCTCGAAACAGCCGCCTCAACCAACGGAACGCCATCGACACGTCAGCATCATGCACATCATGATAATCATCTACATGATATTGAACTCTCAGCCGCTGTTGACAATCGAACTAGGTCGCTGCAGGGCGGCCACACCTTCAGCCCACGTCAAGTTGGTACCAGTACACGCCCAGCTGATGATTTCAAGTCGATGTCTATTACATTCCGTTCATTTCACTACGCTGGTTCGTATGCCCAGTTTGTCTGAGGGAGCAAAGGTGATCAATAACGGGTGGTACCTTCGAGGTGACTTCAAATCGAGTTTATACGTCTCCCTTGGTACCTCAGATCATCAATAGGTAGCTGTTACACCCAATCCGTAAATCCTATACCTGCATCGAATCTTTTCCTGCCCCATTGCTCGCCTTCGTTGAGCTATTAACCGGTGTACATAAGTCACATGTAAGGTGCTGACATTTGCATAGTCGTTTCTCTCACTAAGATTTCCCTTCCAATGCCAGAACTTGGGGAGATTTAAGATTGGACAATATCGCCCATTACAAGTCGGACTTACGCTAATATCCAGTGTGTTGGCAAAGCCGTATCCGCGCTCTTTGCAAGAAAGTATGACAGGAGAATCAGATCAAACTTGATCGAGTTAAAGAGACATGGCTGACCAGCAAACCGAGAATTGGATCAATATGCGCAGGGGAAACTCAACGATATGCTTCGCCATCCCGAGCAACTGTGGCATGGTCCCACTGTCAAGGTATCGATAGGAACCACTGGGTAAACAAACTACTGGCTTCGTCTCGGTTGGTAGCTAACCGGAAGTTGCCCAGTCCCAGCATAGCGTTGTCCCCTGTCCATTTCCGTCCACAGCTTTGGTCCTTTTGCCGCGGGGATCATGAATCTGGAGGACATGCACTTACGCTACGCATTTAGGTGCACTTGCACTCCACTTGGTGTAATCGCACTCCACTTGGTGTAATCGCACTCCACGTGGTGTACTCGCACTCAAGTGTGTGCGAATGCACCTCGTCGGAAACTGGATGTTTGTGAGGCCCATAATTGTGTCTTGGTCAAGCTATCGAAAATTTACCGAGCAGAAGTCGCCTCGATCAGACACTGAAGACTGGAGTATACTCCCCAGTGTGACGGAGACCAGATGGGGTGGGTTCAGATCCAGTCCAATGCGCTTATCTGCGCACTGCCTCCGGCCAACGGCGCACCTATTGGGCCCCGCCTCTGAGGCCGTTGCAATTATTAACCTTATGTCAGCGCTAGTTGCACCAGGGGGCCCAATAGGTGCGCCACCGGTGGTGCAAATAAGTGTCACGTGTTGCACCACCAGTGGCGTACCTAATGGGCCCCTTGCACCAGGCACCAAGTGTGCTTACTGGGCCCCTTGCACCAGTGACGGAATCGCCCTTCCGAACAACAGCATCCCAGGTAAAGCAGCAGCTGCGCAAAGCCTCGAGATCGACGATGTCGTCAAAATAGCCGACCAGAAAGCTCGGCCCAACTCGACAGGGAGTCATCGACCCAAGGCAAGATGTGCGCTATTGGCGATGCAATCGGCTCTGAAGGAGTCCTCAGCATTACCGCGTCTCTACGTCGGGACGGCAAGGTGGGCTCGTTCCGTTTTGGTACAGACTCAACACCGCTCTCGGGGAAACAATGTCGAGTATACGCCGTTGGCTTTTCTGATGAGAGTATATGGGCAATTCGCGTTCCAATACACATCAGACACCTTCCACCAGAGATCATCAGTAACACAGTCGAAGAAGAAGCCTCAATCTTGAAAGGTCTTGAACAATGTGGTTTTACTTGGTCACCAAGGCTTGTAGGGTACTGCTCGGGGTTTGACAACCCAATTGCATATCCTTACATCGTTTCGACGTGGATACGCGGAACACCATTACAGTGGACAGAGAACATCCCTCAGTGTCGGGAGAACCGGGATAAAGTCGTCGCTCAGATAGGACGCATACTTACGCAACTTGTGGAGTGCTCTCAACGTCGAGGTATGCTGAAGGTAGCTTGCGATCATGACCGGACAACGCTTACCTTTGCCCAGACACATGCAATGACGCCGTGTCGTTTTTGACGGATATTATCGACCGCAAGCTCATCCGTATTCTTCACGGCAAACCCTCCGACATAGACCCAAAGAGCTGTCTCCTCCAGCGAGCTCTGATTAGAAAGGCTTTTGTAGCGACCACAGACCCAATGGTCATATCTCACGAAGATCTCGATTCATCGAACATTATAATTGATGACGAGTATAATGTTCAGGGGTAAGTTTCGTAATGTCTGGGGACTTCGTACCGTTGAACTAAACTCATTCCAATAGAATCATTGACTGGGGTTTTGCTCGGATTCTTCCATGTCAATACGCGATTAGTCTGCCACGATTTCTGAGCATCGAGCCGGGTCACCCTGACGAATGCCTACCGGTTGATATTGCTGAGTTCGCCTCTGCTCTTCTTCGGCCCTCTCCGACTTTGTGCCTAGACCGAGAGGCTTTCTTTGCGCACTTTTCTCCCACAATTTCTAGGGGTGGCCGGGGTAATGCTGGTTCTGTCTCAAGCTTTTCCTCACTTATTCTATATCCTAATGTGGACTGGAGGCGATTCCTTTTTGAATCTGTCTCTAGCAAGGGCATGCACCGCTGGATGGCAAGTCGACAATGGCTCCTACCCGGTTTAAGAAACGCACCTGTGACATTAGAAACTTTGCCGTTCATTATGTCGGATGAGCTGGGATTGTTCTTGAAGAAGATGACAGAAAAAGGTGTAAGTTTCGAGCAAGAAGTACTGCACGATATTGCTCAGAGTATAGATAGAGTCTTTTAGACTTCCCCAAAATCCAAGACAAGTCATCGCAAGGCATCCGAATCAGAGTCTAGCTCGCATACGGAACGATATGTTCAGCTGTCGGATACTCTGGCAACTAAGTGCCACTTTATTATCATTGCGGTACATAGAATATTTCGTCCATATTCCTTCCAATTCTTCAGACCAGTGCGAGTTGCTGTTCTACATCTCGACTTTCAAGTTACATCTCGATGTCCCCCATGGGTATCTGAGTGCCCTCCACCAGAGTAGGAGCAGGGGCAAATACACTTGAAATTGACGAGTGGCGGGGAGAAGAACCAAGCAGCATTGGACATGCGATCCTTCAAATCCTTAGGGCACTATGTCCTCGTTAGTAATACTCCTCTTGAATATGAAGCGCGGGCTGTCGTACGTCCTCAGGCGCTAAATTGATGTTGGATCGGCCTTGCGTTATTTCGATTCGTCCTTTGAAATCATCACCCGGATATCGACATAATCCAAATAGATTTTCGGCGTTTTTCTGGGCCAGTAGTTTTGCAAACTCGACTAGGAAAGCTTGCTGGTTCGGATTGCCAAGGTCAAGGGTTGGGTCATCCTCCGTGAGAGTATGATGAAACTCGTAGGGGCTGATTTTCCCGGTTGGTGATAGATACCAATTGGATGGCTTGATGTTAGCTGCTAGTTCATTGTCCACCCAAGGAACAGAGGTGCCTCTATATTCGACAAGCTTTTCGTCTTGGTTGAGTTCGGAGTGGCGATGAAGAAGGACAAGCCCGAAGGTTCTATCCATCTCATGGCTGACGAAGAGTTCTCGAAAAGAAGTTGATAGAAGAGTGTCGCCATCGACAGCAATGTATGCGGCGGCTGCTTCACCAATAGAAGGCAGTCTGTTGTAGTGAGCTGGGTCGTGTATGCCGGTCTCCATTTTGATCGTCGGTCGTCACTACTTCAATGAGTGAGGATCCATCGAAGAGTTCTTTGAGCAAGCGGGGGTAGATGCAAGTTATGTACTTCCACAAGCGCCTTCAATATCAAAGGGGACAGGATGTGACGATTCATGCAATCAGCACCACCTCACGATCCTCGAGGAAGCACCTCGGAGCTGCTTCGTTTACCATGCAGGGCGACACACCACCCACAATATTAAGTGCAAGTGCACTCAATTAGCTCATCAATAGGTGCGAACGCACCTTAACGCGCTAGCGACTGAGTGCGAATGAACTACTTTTGTCGGGAGTGCAAGTGCACTGAGATTAGTGCGAACGCACGGGACAAGAGTGCAAGTGCACTAGTTGGGACCGTGATGACGTATGAACGAATTTTTAGAGTCCACAGGACATGCCATAAGGAAGAGTGCAACTGCGTACATGCAGACCCTAGGACATGATGAAGACTCCCAATTAACATGGGTTACTTTCCACAGGCGGGTGAATATGGCGGCCTTTACTCATGCTGAATACATTCAAGCCAAAATGAGCCTCCTTGCGTGATGACTATCCCCAAAAATAATATTGCTTCCATCAACGGCAGTGGTTTAAGCAGATGCCAGCTATTGGAATGCTTCCGCCCTTTTCAGCCAGTTTTCTTCTTATTGCAGACAGTGCAGATGAACCCTTGGGGGGTGATGCCATCAGTACATCCGTTCGGGCACTGCGTTTCTGACATCGTGCTCAAAAGCTGTGACGGGTCTACAGTCAGTCAACATGGCAGGTTCATGAAGGTGGGGAGGCCAATGTACCGTGATGTTTTGCTGTGTGCAGAGTCACAGTGAGGTAAGGTGGTGACAGAAGTTGTCAGGATGTGTAACTGGGATGTGAGTAGTGTCTTATAGTTGGGCTGGAAGCTTTACCTGTAGAAAGTTCCGTCGGTTAGGCATGTGAGACAGCCTAATACATACCCACGTGTCAGTCAAGGAAGAATTGTACGGAAATGATTATATTTGTTCCGCGAAAGCGACACGTGACCAGAATCTTTGGTATGGTGACAACCCATCTTGCGGGGTAGGGCCGGCTGGGGGTTAAACAATCAGCTCCATAATGGACGAAGGCACGCTTGACTACCACGAGATTTTGCGACTTATAGACTATCATCAGGTAAGGCGCTGACACTATCGGCTACACAATTGCTAACTTCAATGGGCTTACAGTCTAGAGCCCATGCCCTCTTACAGACGCTGAAGAGCATTGAACCAAGCGGGTGCGGGAACGGCCCTCGTGGAGTACCCGTAGATGATGGCTTGGTCCAAGTTGAGACGGAGAGTTCGGACGAAGACATTGCTAAAAGGACACACAAATGCCCGAAGAAGGGTTGCACGGCTGCCTTTTCAAGGAAGCAGGAGCTTACTCGACATTTCGGTCAACGTATAATCACACCTACTCCCGTCACTATCAGCAGAACTGACCCCATTAATAGACTGCCAATGTGACGAAACTTGCACAGGATGCTTGAAAACCTTTACGCAAGTGAGCAAGTTCATCAGTCACAAATGTGGCGACAAAACCAACAGCCGGCGAATCAAGCAGTCCGAATCTTTCCGCTTGGAGATTGAGGAAAAACTGGATGCAATGAACGCGAAGAGAAGACGCAACCTCGAGCATCCAGACAAATCAAGGAAGCGTCCGAAGTTATGCATAAGTCCGAAACAGTCAGAAAATGTACGGAAGCCTCCTCATGGAGCTGGCGACGCAACTCGACATTCGCTGTCGAGTGAGGAGTTCCCACACGCATCATTGAGTGAAGAATCCCCACATTCGATGTCGCCTGAGGCGTCCTCGCACTCAGCGCCCGGTAGTCTACCCCTTGCTCAACAACAGGCTCCCAATCACTCATCTACCTCCGTGGCTACCAATGGGAACTTGCCGAATCAACCAGCGGTCTACTCTCTCTTCAACACAGTATCCGAGTCCGGGGGGGGTTGGGTACAGCCAAGCGTGATTTGGGATTTCACCACCCAGCCTTGGATAGAAGCCGGAAACTTCCCGGCTAACTCACAATTGCTACCGCAGACTTTCTGCCAGTCTTCTGTATCCCAAGTTTCTTTGGAACCCTGCAATAATAATACCTAAGTCCGCAATACATATGCAGTGGACGAACCACTTATCACAGCAAATGCAAATCGTGGGTGCACCAGTAGACTGTTCGTAGTTAGCAAAACATCAAAAGATGGGAGCGGGGACGCCTTACTAGCCACCTTCTTCCATTTGAACCTTGATCTCTTTTCCATAGTGCTTGCGTAGAAACACATAAGGTATTTCCATCATACCATTCGCTGCGCGGACTCCCTTTGACCATGTGTGAGCTCTGTCAAAGAACTCGATGTGGCTTCCGGCATTCCATAAGTAGAGAACTGCTCGTTGGTCTTGGCCATCGTCTATTGTGGAAGCAAAGTAGTGCCCAGGATCAGCTCCAAGAGCATATTGTAAAACTGGGCGTTGTCGGATGAATGGTTCGAGGACCCGACTAATACGCTTAAGAGTGTTAACAAACGTTCAGGGACAGCGCATAGCATCAACTTACAGCATCTTTGAGAAGATCTGCCTTGAAATCATCCAGGCCGTCAACGCCAGGTTTCACACCGTCCACAAGCCTTCCGATGGCAGGACTCGTTCCGTAGAAAACACCATGTTCTCTAAAGAAAATTGGTGAGTCGTCCACAGAGACCGACGGGGAAACTTGGCCCTTCTCGTACAGAGCGTCGGCTGTGGAATTCGTGGACGCCATCGCCTCCTTGGAATGCTCGCAAGCCCGAAGCTGAGGGGGAAATGGTGAACTTTAATTGCCCGGCGCCAGTGCTTCAGGCAGGTTTGCCTTGACGCCCGAAAATTCGTGGTCCATGAATGTTCGGTCCTGGAGTTTGGATCCGGATTTTATATTTTCCGGCGGAGACGGAAATGCCTGCCACATGCACGGAGCCAGGAATCATAGGAGACTAGATACCGCATATGCAGGGTCATTGCCAGGGTTCGGCCTTGCCCGGCCCGTCAAGGATCACCTGCCTGGAGTGAGGGTGGTAGTATCAGCTCCACCCCCTTTGTTCAACACAACTGGTTGCGCTACGGAGTGGTCGCAGTATACTTGGAGCTGTTGCTTGCAAAAAGGAGATGGGGTCGTAGCACATGGTACATTGTCAAGTGGCAGGGTTTCTCGGATGAGCATAATTCGTGGGAGAGAGGAACAAAGTATCACATGAGCTAGGAGCTGATTCAGGCTTTCGGAGTGACCTTCAAGGGCAATCATGTAGGAGTAATTACCTCCACGCTTGAGCGGTGATCCACCCATCATACCAAGCTGATTTACCGGCAAGCATGGCTGCCAGGCCTCATGTGCCAATCGGGTGTCCTGCGCCGCATCCGCGCTTGTTGTGGCCACCCTTCTTGTCCAACAGCACCCATATTGAGATAGAAGCAAAAGCTGGAGCATTCCCATGCTGATCACAGTTCGCAGTTGAATATATGGCTTGGTGCGTGTGGGGCCACCTAAGCACCAAGCTGGTGATGCATCTTTCCTCGGCCTTATAACATGGACATACCATGCTAACAATGTGATTGCTCCCCATCCTAAATTTCACTTCATCTATCTCACTTTGCCTATTTCACTTTGTCTATCCTAGAAAAGTTTTCTGTCAGTATGGATCTATCTGTCGGTCATGAACAAGGTTTGGGGACCATTTCCATCCAGAGGACGATCGAGGTACGTATGTAGGATCGTTTCCCACGCAGTCACTGACACCTTTCGAGCAGATCGACGGTAAGGAGATGCTGGCCCACTTTGGTGTCGTCTCTCTTTCGCTTGTCCGTATCCCTGAGGGCGAGACCCCCAGCGGGTACCATACAAGTCGACCAAATCAAGGTTTAAGGCACCGCTACACAACATCGTCACGATGTCGACGCGAACGCACAAATGTACGGCTCAAGGATGTGCCGACGCTTCTGAATCAATAGCCACGGACGGACCTTTAGTTCCACCTTAGAGCCTAGCGTTGCCTGCTCGAATATCGGACCAGAACAGCAGAGCGGTCACAGGCAAATTTGGAATAGGGGGACGGAGAATGAAGTCAAGACAGTGAGAAGACGGTCTCACTGCCACTTGTCACATTCTCGTGCACGATATCGCCGATGGGCGTGATGGTCGCTCGCTCGACAACCCTGACGCTGATCGTCTTGAGTGTCAGGCGTAATGATGCTATGTTCACTGGTCAAGATCATCCGAGTGTAGACTAAACTAGCCCCGTGTGCTTCGTGCTTGGTTCGAACAGTGGCCGCTTGGAACAGAACGATAATTTAATGATGATATACAAGTTCAGGTGGATTGTATTCTACCTCACAACGACCGCTATTCTTTGGATGTGAAGGCCCGTTCCTTGCTCACTCCCAGCCTACACGGCCTCTCGTAGAAGAATTTGCTTTCACGCCGTCTTGATGTTCTCTATGTGCTCGTTTCCGCTTTGTTCTATAGCACGGTCTACGTGTGCTTTCAGGCTACGGGGGTTCATCGCCCGTAGGCCAGCTACGGTGAGTGGGTTCCGAATGTTCACGATGATCTCACGGAGCACTTGCGCGGGCGGCGCCTTGAGCTGGTGCGATGGGTTATGTATACTAGTGGCTAGCCCATTCCCGGCTGCTACAGATGCGTAAGTCCGTAGCGGGCTTGGTCGGTTACGCTGCTCCGCGTTCTTGATGTCTTTCACCATCGTGATGACTGTTCTGCCAATATCGGTCGATTCTCTGGCTGCCGCTTTCGTCTCGTTCTGTGCTTCATGGCTCTCGCGTATTCCTTCCAATGCCTGTTGGCTTGTGTTAGCTACCTGTTTGAGTTCCGTCTTGATGTCGTTGAGAGCCTGCGTCGTGCTTTCCGCCGCGATCTTCGATTCGGTTCTTGCCATTTGGAGCGCGTCGCGTACGGTGTCGAGATCTGGGATATTGTGGATCTTGTTGACGAGGGATAGTGCGCCCATGGCCATGACTTTGACCAGGCCTTGGGGAACGGGCTGGTCTCTCGCGCGTTCGATGCACAGGAGGGCTTCCCTGAGGTATTTACCAAGTTGCGTGGCGTGCTCGCGGAATTCGGCGGGCCAGGCCACCTCTTGGGGCCATGAGGTCGCCATGATGGTCTAAAAACGCACTGGGCGATGCGCTAGACTTCAGGCTATTCAATTGACCCGTTAGAGAGGTGGCTGTGGCTGTCGCCCGTTGGGATTTTACCCGATAATTAGCCAGACTTGAGATCAGTTCCCTCCGTCTGGAATGTGTCAATATGACCCTTCCCATCACTTCCACAGATGCTTCGCATAATTTGCCGCTTCATTTTGGTGCAATGCAGATGGTGCGCTACGCGCACTTTCCAGGCCTGGAAATCACTGCTTGCTCTTCTTTCTGGGCCCCTTATTCCTCGACACGATTCTTCAGTCTTGAACCCCTTGACAGCCGAACAACTGGACAGTCGGGCAGATGAATTCGTCGGAGCGATAGATCTGGAAGCCGTCGGTGCCTTGGCTTCCTCTTACAACAATGGCTCGCCATGCCGTGTCGATGAGACGGCGACCGCCCAGGGGAGCTTCAACATTTGCTTCTTCGCCAGGTTTGACGACCGGACATGGGTTGTTAGGGTTCCGATCAAGCCAGTCATTCACGACGTCTGGGGGAAGCTCCAGAGCGAAGTGTGCACGATGCGGTAATCCCTATATCCCCCGGTATTGGAGGCTAGCTGCTAATGTCTTTACCTTAGGTACATTCAAGAGAACACCCAAATCCCCATTCCCAGAATTCACGCCTACGGCCAGGCTCGACTCTTGCACAACGACTCTGCAAAGCAGGCTTTCATGATCCTTGATCACGTTGAGGGTCAGCCGCTCGTCGACCGTCAGCTTTTGAGCAGCTCGGAAGAGCATCGACGTCAATTCTATTCGGAGCTTATCGACATTTTCACCCAGTTACGAAGACTCGAGTTTTCGGCGGCTGGCTCGTTGATGCCAGGCCAGCCCGAAGGCTCGTGTTCGAAGCCAACAATCGTAGACGCCTTCTCTATACCCATGAACGATCTTCGGATCCAAGGATATTCGTCCTCGCCATCGCCATCCCAGTCCACGGCTGAGTTCATCTCTCAACAACGCCTGCTGCTCTGGGACACCTTCCGATTACCTAGCCCAGCCCTGCGTCAAAAGACTGCAGAGATGGAGCTGTTTGCACTCCATACCATTGACCAAACGCCTCTACTGGTTGATCGCCTGCGCGAACCCTTCGTGCTCACTCACACTGACCTCCGGTGGTCCAACATCATGGTGGATCATGAGCTCCATATCCTTGCCATCATTGACTGGGAATGGGCAGGTACAGTTCCCGCAAGCTTCTTCATACCACCATCGTGGATCACTGCCTCGGAGGATTACTTCGCAGAGTTCCGTTCCGTCCTGGCGGAGAAGTATACCGCCTCTCCTCACACCCAGCTGCTGAAGGAATGGATTTGTGAGTATACGATCACATCACGGGTTGCAGAGATATTTCGAAGACCACATCACCTTGTCACTATTTTTTACAAGTTCATCTACCCCCAACTCTTCACAGAACCATATAAAAAGGTCGTCCATGAGCATTTTTTATGTGAGCAGAAGCAGCTGGAGCTGCAAAAGCTGCTGCAAAGCTCAGAGCGCTATACCAAGTACCTCAAAGAAAACAATCTCTTCCCCGTCGACGACGAGGAAGCCCAACGAGCAAGGGAATGGATGGCTAAGGCACAGGCATATTTGGATCAAAAGCAAGAGCTGTAAACTCACTTCTGTGCCCGTTCTTCGTCCTGTAAAGCATGTATCTTTTTCCAGAGGAGTTCAATATTCTCCATCTTTCTTGCCCTTTTATCCTGCAGCCCTTGAAGCATCTGTTCCCGGCTGAGCGCATCTGGAGCATCCTCCCTCCTTCGGCTTCGAGAGCTGGAGCCACTTTTCCTCACTTGATCGGTATTGGGTAGCTGCTCAATGAACGTCTCCAGGTCGGCCAATTCTTCCTCTTCCTTCACGCGTTCCCTGATTAGCTCAGAGATTCTTCTCTGACGCTCCGCAGAAGAGTTTGGCTCCATTTCGGGCCTTGACAACGGTCAGAAAAAGATTGTGCAAGGGTCCAGGGTAGTATGAGGATTCGGGGTAGGTACAGCACATACGTTGGAAAGTACGACGGGGCCAAGAATTCAAGCACTCCTTGTTTGGCTTGGGGAGCAAGTCTGGCAGCGAGGCTTCTTGTATGCTCGTGAGAGCGGGGTCAAGCATGGGAAGCCGTGTTGCCGGACCATGCGCCTCATGCAGCCCAATCAATGCCACGACTGAAACTATGTCTTGTGCTGGCTTGTCCTTGGAGCTGCGTCAGCGGTCGCAGTCGCAAGGCGCCCAGTAGATCCGCGCCTGTATGCCTCTCTAAGTAGATATATTGACTGTGGCTTCGTGACCACGGTTGACTCGCTACTCCGTACTTGTTCATCAAACACCGAGCAATGACCTCACTGACAATAACAAGCAAACGTCCCCACGAGCAGAGAAGCCCTAATTGCAGGCCACACCTCCTACGAAACCGGGCCTTGGCACACATTGGTTGGCCATGCTCTGAACCAGCCACTGAATCCTAGCCTGGAAGGCCCCACTTTTCGATTGTGCCGGTAGGAACTTTGGAAAGCTTCTGGCTCCAGCAGCTTCGAGAATTACAGCATTAATCCATGTGTTGGGGTTGGCAGACCCCTTTTCGGGTCTAGGTCGGCCCCGTTTTCAGACCCGCAGAACCCCCGTTGGAGGTACCTACACCAGGGACCATTTGTACTTCGCACAGTACTATGGACTTGAGGACAACCTCGTGCTGCGCCCGCGCCCTGGCTACTGCATTATGATAGCCAGAAGCCCGGGTCACCAGCAAACACAGCCAAGAATGGGCTGACCGCAGCATTTAAAGTCAGGCATACCAGCAGAGTGCTGTCATGCCGATTGCAAAGAAAAACCCAAATTGTGTTCACCTCTTTACTCAACCATTCAGTTCGATCGCGTTGCGTACTACAGTATTTTCCAAAGCACGCACTGTGGAAAGGTACTATGGAGTTTGATCAAGCCAGGATTGAACAGTACCAGCGTCAACTTCGAGACGACGAGACTCCAGAGCCTGAGCCGTGGCAACCCCAGGAACTCGAAAACCGCTGGGCGCGCGGAAACGCTCGACGACCATTGCCCCTAACCACTCGGACAACCACAAGATCAGCCTCTTTCGCTTGCAACAACGATGGCAAGGCTTCTGCAACAAGATGGGCAGGCGGGGGGAGTGGAAAGCCATACTTAAGACTCTGACGTTTGACAACAAAGGCCTTGGCGAATCTTTCATACGATATCTCATGCGGGACTCTGACCTTCGTCGGAGCAAGGGCACAATCAACTCAGAGAACTCAATTCGAGTGTACACGAGGACACTTGGAGGGCTCTACAAGAAGTACACTGCTCAGCCGTGGGACAACAACCTCAGGGACCATCTTCGTCAATATGCCAAAATCTTCATCACGCCAAAATGGAAGTTAAGACGAGAGCCAAAAGCCAAGCCGACCATGGGTCCTGATTTCTTCATCTATCATATCCATTACCTTTGGGTTCATGATACTTCACATTTCCACATCGGACTCGACCGACTCGACGACGCTACTGTCCGCCACATCGCCATGTATACAGGCTGCCGAAAACATGAGCTGGTGTACGCCAAACCTCCGAATCTCGATAGACTTTTGAAGGCGGCCGCAGAAGACACAGATGCGTACACTGATGTGGAAAAAGACGAGGACGACTGCGTGCGGCGACGCCCGAAGGAGTGCTGGGTGTGTGGTGGAGTCGATGAGCGTTGGGATAATCCCAAGCTCAAAGTGCTCTGTTGGGAGGACATCGATTTCTGGATCATCCGCGATCCCGAGAGCAATGGCGGCCGTGATCGGTTGGCTATGCAGATCCTGCTTCGCTGGCACAAAGGCGAAAATAAGCATATCGTGCCGACAAGGTTTACCTTCATTGAAGAGCCTATTCCTGCTCTTTGTCCTGTATCACACGTCCTTGCCAAGGCGCTGGCCGAAGGCGTTATTGACGCGCCAGGTTACCAGACGAGGCCGGAGCCGTTCTTCAGCACTAAACTCAACCAGCCCTCGATCAAGATCAGATGGAAGCGAGAGTGGCTGCATCGTCCAGTATTCCGGAAGACTCATGATGACCTGGGCACGAAGTCTGATGAACCGTTAACTGCTGCGATTTTCGATAGTCGCTCAAACCGACTTGGGGTCGCGCTGGGCTTGGAGGAAAACCTGACAGAGTATGCATACAGGCGAGGTTTCGCTAATTGTGTTGACGGTAAGCTCCATAATCATTCGTACCCACGACGGCACCTTCTAATGCGGCGCTAGAGAACTATCGTCAATCCGTTCGTGACCAAGGCCTACGTCACCGCCCAAACAGCACAATCTACCAGGAGGCTTACCACAACGCCAATTGCAATGCTGTCATCCAGGACGCCTTCCTCGGTCGAGGAACAAAGACTCCCTACCTCGCCATCTTCAACCATATGGGCCTGCGTCGAGATGAGAGGGCACCGAAGGTGGTCTCGGACGATTTGATGGGTGCCATCGGCCCTAACAGAGACGTACGGCGTCTCGAAGGAGAGGTAGAAAGGATCAAAACCAGCCTCGAGGAGAAGTACGGCCGTGTACCGGCAGCGCCGGCGGAAGAGCAAGCCATATACACGCGCAAGCGTGGTGAGCTACGGACAGCAAGACAGAAACACCGCAGAAAGGTATTCAAGATGATTTACAAAGACTATTTCCACGCAAAGGACGAAGAAGAACTGCAGAAGCAGCTACAGGGGATCCGGGAACCCGAGTTCACGCGAGATGTCCAGCATACCGTGCCACAGCGCGCTCGAGTGGCGGACATCCTCAGCGATATGGACGACGCGCTATCTGAGGACGATATTGTGCAGCGAAAAGTCGACGCGATCAATGCCTGGGTTGCTTACGCGTTTGTGTGCGAGCCGGTCCAGCGCAACCAACCGAAGAAACGGCCGAGAAAGGCGCAGTCGGCCATTGTCACGAACAAATCGGATCCAGTTCTTCAGGATACTTCATCGCCTCGTGAATCAGCCAAAGTGCAGGCTGTGCCATTCAAACTTCCAGTTTCCTCCCCGGCAGATTTCGTTCAACAGCCAATTCTTCCTCTCCTCCCGAAGCCGCCTGGAACTCTGCAGTCACGGAATGGGGGATGCGGCTTGTCAGACCCGTCTCACTCCGGCGGTGATCATGGTCCCCTGCAAACCATTAAGAACAATGCTGCTCAGATCAAAAATGAAGAGCTCGCACCGCCTGGCAAGACAGCTGCGTGTCTATTTTGTGGCAAGCGCTACGCGCGCCAGGCAAAACTTTGGGACCACATAGAGAAGCACCTGGCGCACGCTCGCGGCGCTCCAATACACTGCCCTCGGCCGGAATGTCAGTCAAAGGGAGTGGTGTTGGAGGACGTCACCAAATTCAAGGCTCATGCTGCTCGCCTGCATGGCTCCACATTCCGGAGAATAAAGATTGTCACCTCGAAGCGCCAGAACCTGGATTCGGACTGCTGCACGAATGCACCTCTGAAACGCAGGGTGCATCTCATCACATCAAGAGAGATTCGGCCGTGTCCGCCGCGCCCAAGGATCGTCCTCGTATCCCGCACTCTAAACAATAGAGAAGCTGTATGAGGCCTTACAGCGCTAACAGAGACGATTTGGTTTTAGGAACACCACAAGGATTGGTAGATATTAGGTAGTCACTAGTCATTGACATCACAATGTAAAGCTTTTGTTCTCAAGCCTTGTCCATGTACCAAGTCCTCTGGCCTACCCTATGTCTCATCTCACTCCGTGACGTTGAGGCTGCGCAATTCCTAGGCACCAGGGGCCAGGTTCATATGTTGCTTCCACATGGCAAACAACTCGTCTCTGTTAGAGCCCCGTTCGGAACCTATGGGTACTTTCCTGTACGCGAGATCCCTAATGGACAGTATGCTCCTTATTACTACTTGGTCCAAAAATGGCCTTTTCAGGGTTCTCATGTGTACCTCGACGTACCCGCCCTGAACAAAGGAAACGTCTGGACCACTTCACCGTGCGAGTTGACGTAAAGTAACCTATTAGTTTCATATCGCTAGAATCTTGCTCTCTGCGCCTAATTTAATACGCAGTGCAAGAAATTAACTCTAAAGTACTAAGAACTAGCTTGCGACTAACAGCCCATTTATGGCTGCTCTTGCGAAGACGACACATTGATTAAATGTTCAGCGGAGAAGCCCGCGAGTAGGTAAAGCTCCTGTACAATCTCGTCATTTTAATGCTGGCCACTACATCGAAGGCATCCAATCTTTGCAGGAGAGCGCGCGAAGGCTAGAACAACCAGTGGGTGGGGGGGGGGGGGCCTTGTTGAGTGAGCACCGCCACAGATTGAACATGCGCGCGCTGCGCTACAAGTTACCTGATGGCTGATTCTAAGGCCGACAACAAGGCGTCGCGCACTGTTGCGGACCATCCTGGTTCCTATATAAATGAATTTACCCCGCGCAAGAACTTCAGCGTTACAACCAAACTTGGCCCAAGTCATAGCACGATCCTCTACGTATGTCATCTCCAGCAATGTCTGGCCTCGAAGTCTTATCCATCGTCGTTGCGTTTCCCGCTCTCATGCAGCTGGGCGTGTATTGTTCGACTATAACAGCCCGCTTGTACGACTTTGCAAGAAACTCAAAAAAATCCCGACTTGAGATCACCAAATATGCTTTGGAGCTTGAGACCACGAATGCCGTAATCAGGGAAGCGTATAGTGACCTAGAGAACTATAACGAAGCTTCAAAACCATCTAAGATACTAGACACCCTTATGCGCAACAAGGTCTTTGTTAAGATTTCCACCGCGTCGAAGTATCTCAACGGCGATATCGCGAGGTTGATGCCCCTTTTCGATGCGGACAGTGCAGGCGCCTGCATACAAATAAAGAGACACGTGCGTTGGCAACGAAAGAAAAAAGACTTGCTGGAGTTATTTCTACGCATGGAAAATATCAAGAGCAATCTTCACTTATGCATCTTGTTGCTATCCTCTGCGTATTTGAGGGCTCGGTTCAGTCCAAGGTAAGACTCTATACTTGTACTGACATTTGCTTTTGCCCTGCTCGAGCGATATGCCCGGGTCGCGTTTGATGCCACTTAAATATACCGCAGAGGTTTTATATTATTAAATGCTAACATAATTGAAGGAGAGAAAGGCACGATCGTAAAATTTTGCGACAAATTGAGTTGGTGGAAAAGCTGAGGGCAGAATTGAAGGCCAATGGAGTCGATGAGGAAGATGTTTTCACGCCTCGCTACCTCCGTCAGGTGAAGAAGAAGAAACTGCAGCCGGATTCAGATTCAGATTCAGATTCAGAGCGTGGGGATTATGGAGACTCGGATTCTCCAAACAGACCTCCCACACGCCCGGGTGGCGGCGGACGACCTGGTGGCGGCGGACGATCCGGTGGTGGTGGACGGTCTGGTGATTACGGACGGCCCCGTGATGACGGACGTTCCGGTGGCCATGCACACTTCAGCAGCCTCAAAGGTTCGAAATGGTGGGAGAGACATAGTACAGAAATTCCAGGTCCAGAACAAGAAAGAATCTTTGAAAGGGGGGAAAGAAGGGAAAGAAGGGAAAGAAGGCAGAGGCATGATAAAGAGAGGCAGCAAGAGGAAGAAAGGCAGCAAGAGGAGGAGAGGCAGCAAGAGGAGGAGAGGCAGCAAGAGGAGGAGAGGCAGCAAGAGGAGGAGAGGCAGCAAGAGGAGGAGAGGCAGCAAGAGGAGGAGAGGCAGCAAGAGGAGGAGAGGCAGCAAATAAAGAAGAGGCAGCAAGAGGAGGAGAGGCAGCAAGAGGAGGAGAGGCAGCAAATAAAGAAGAGGCAGCAAGAGGAGAATGGGCGGCGAGAGGAGGAGAGGCAGCGAGAGGAAAGAGAAAAGAAGCAAAAGAAAGAAAAAGAACAGAAAGCAAGACAGCAAGACGAGGAACAGCAAGAGGAAGCACGGCGGGCTAGAAGGCGCAGGGAAGAAGACGCTGAAAGATCGAATGCTGAAGCAGAACGACACGCAACAGAAAGAGGGTTATTCGAAGCGTTAAGAAGGGGGACGAACAGAGGTAACGAACCTGCCTTTGTTCTCTAGGTATGCTACTTAGCAGTCTTCGGAGACTTGGGCCCTCGGTCGTGATAGAATTGCCTTCAGCAAGAGCTTCTTAGTAGCTGCTTGGTAGAACCTCTATAGCATTCCCACATTGGTACGTCGCGAGGAAAGCAGGAAGGCGAGGGCGAGGACCAGGACCTTAGCGCCTAGGTGCTCAGCGCTTATTACAGGATTCAACACATGTTAGCGCTGGTTCTATATATATATAACGCCTGCTTTATGAAAACTAATTAGGTTTATTACTACAAATAACTTACCCACTTTCTAAATAAGTGTTCCCTATTCTTCCTGCTAAATAACCGCCCCTAATAGGGAGGGTGTAGTACGTAGGTAGTTTAAAAGTGGCCTTTATCGCTTTGTTACTTTATTTCTTCATTACTTTGTTTAAAAGTAGGGTATACTGTGTGTGTTATCGTGAAATTGCTACTGTGTGGAGACAAGTTACAAAGAGCTCACTACTTTCGAAAGAGGAAGAGACATTTGAACACAACTGTACCAAACTCGTCAACTCACACCGTTTACTACTAGGAGTTATTGAGGCCTGACAGTGTGGTTCAAACGTCAATCCGTTTCGCAAAACCCTCACAAAGTCTAGCCGAAATGGCTAGGAGTACACATCTTGATGTATAAAACCACGTATTTAGATTGGAACTTGAAACGAACGTCGAAACTTGCTCTTAACCACTAACTGTTTGCATCGCTTCATGACCCTACTGCATCGCTTCATTACTACCAGAACTCCGCTCCCCCTCAGCCACTGGACTTGGGCTGTCTGGTTGACCTTCCGCATTGCCAGAGGTGTATATAACAGGCAAGGGATATGTTTCAAGCTAAGCATAGACGGTTAGTCTTCCACGTCAATCCTTCTTTCAAAGGCATTCAAGCTTACAATTTCCGTATAAGAGGGTGGCTCTGGTGATCGGCTGGCAGAATGATAGATGAGGACTTTATTGTCCTTTCTCATAAGCGTCCATACTTCGTACCCACAAAAACTCTCCAGCTCATGCAGCTTCTTTATGGCGGTTCTGCGTCTTCTGTACCCTTTCCGCCTTTCACGCTCTGCGCGTGTTCGTGGGCAGAGAGCTCGGGCAATGTCTGACATAGCGCGGTCCTAGGTCGTCAAGTACCGTTGACTAACATGAAAATCATGTTTCCAACATCATTTGGCTAAAATAAGTGGATTGGATGGACTAAATAGTGCACTGTCCCGATTCTGTGCAGCTCCAAGCCGTTGGCGATGAGAGTTAACCTAGTACCTGTGTGCTGGCCTTCTTAGTAGACCTGTGACGCCAGTAACCAGGCCAAGGGTATGTAAATGCCTGGCTCTCGGCTTGCGGGTACCTCCCGCACCCATAACCTGGAAAATGCATTGTTATTCCGAGCCCAGCCTTCCAGTCAGAGGCATTCGTGGTCGCTGGATACGAGAGCGAACCATCTCTCTGAGTGCCAGCTTCCCGCGGTAAGAAGCTTTATGCAGAAACGAAAGCTGGAAGATCAGGGACTTCGGGAATGGAGAAGACTCAGCCATCACTAGCCAAAAGAAGCCGCTTTATCATGTTGCGAAACCAACACGCCACCGAAAACTGCCGGAATCAGCTCGCTTTACCGTGAAGCGCGATCCACCTACGATTGGAGAAAAGAGGTAATGGTCGCTTCAGTCAGGCAGCGATGCCTGGCCGGTCTACGGGTGCCAGGGACCTGGGTGCGGGCCGCCCAGCTGTTGTCGGATTTCGGTATGTACACTTGGCTCCCATGCGTAGGATCTTGATTGTCAGGTAAAACATTTAAGTCACTTACCCATAACACTGAATGCGCTCGTAGACTGACGTCCAGCCTGGTATAACATTCATCTACCGCGTCAGCATTGCGAAATTCAATTTGCCTTTACGCTGCTGTCGAAATAATGCCCGGCTATCCATCGACCTCGGGGGCTGTGGATCAACAGAAAGAGAAGCACAACCCCGTCTGGTCCCAGATCATCCAGACACCACTTCCAGATATATGGATGCTTCTTGGCCCTCGCTTGCAATCCGTGGGCAGTGTCCAGGATTGCGCGAGCGACACTATTTATCTCGCATTGGTGTGCCTAGAGTGGGAAGGCGACCTGCAATATCAGTATAGCCTGGCCGATCTGCGTGCTGCTCTCGTCCCTCATGAGTATAATGAAGAAACCTGTGAGGCGAGGTAGAGTCACGCAAATATTGTCGTCAACATTTGGTCATGGGCAAAACAGGACGATGCCACAGCAGTCACGAACCTTTACTCAACACTCCTGACCGGTAACTCAAACCCTATGAAGACTTATGTTCTGCTGAATCACTGCGGATCTCTGAAATTTGACATATGGGATGTCTGGATGGCTGGGCACTGGGAAGCTGACACTGTAATGACTGAGGAACAGCATTTCTTCGATGGCATAGCTGCTTTGGCTGGTCGTCGTTGCAAAGAACGATTTCATGTGTCATGCCCTCTAGGAAGGACCTGGTGCTTTTTCGAGTGGGACGGACAACGCTCTGTTGATGGTCTTGGTAAATATAGTTGGCTTATCAACGCGTGGAGGGAGCATGAGGTGCGCGTGAAGTATGGGAAGTGGAGCGTATAGCTGACCGGACTCAATATGTTTTCAGTCTGAAGCCTCAAACAACTGATGCAATTTGTTGTTCGGAGAGCGACCTAAGCCGCGGCCAGGAGACATGATGAAGCGACGTCGTCGGCCTACGCACGAACAGCTGCTCATCAGCAGAGATGTGTTGCTGATATTTGGAGGTCATGATCTACTTGTAGTAGCTCCGAGGCAGAAGTATCAGCAAGGAGGAGTGAAGTCCTCAACAGTCAGGAGCCCATCGTTTAGCAATCGACCCATATGCGTCTTGTCTATACCCTCACAATCGCGCCTAACCTTCGTGAAGATTCCCTTAAAGAACTTCACACAATCTTCCTGAAGACTTGGTAATGGACTTCCTTCCTCGTGGCCTTCGCGTGAGTACTGCAATGGGCAAGGGCCTCGCAGCCCCATGCTGAAGTAGCGAAGAACGCTGGTATACTCCGCGAAGCTGTCAAAGTAGAGCTGGCCAGCAAACAAATTAAGCTGAAGGATGAGCGACCGAGGAATTGGGGACATCTGCCTCTCCGGCACAGCGTACAAGTCCAAAGAATCCAGCGGGCGGTAGCCAAGGTTGGGCCGGGTTGCATAGAGGTGCAAGCATACGAACTCCGACGCCATAACTGTGGGAAGTAGCTCTTGTGCCTCATACGGGCTTATTATGACCATACGTTCCACAACGTCCGGTGATGGGTGATGCGGGCCCGTGAGAATCCACTGGACATGTCTTTGGAAGCAGTCCTGCGCCCCGAATGCAGCCTCGCCTTCTATTCGGATGGTCTGGGCGTAATCGCGCGATACGAGAAGGTCCCAGCGGCGTTGAGACAGATCCATATGAGCTGCAGCTGATGTCTCCGAGAACGCCTTGAGCGCTGGCATGACTGCTTCTGACTGGTCGTGCAGGATGCCCTTCAATGCAAATCGGCGAATGTCGGGATGAACACGATGCGGCAATGGCTTAGCCGGTGGCGCCCTCTGAATCTGACGCTCACGCTCGATCTCAGGTGACAGTTCGCGCTCTTGTTCCTCCCTGAATGTAGCATTCCGGTGGTCCAGTGCTCCAAAATCTCGGCATCGTAGGTCAATGGCATCATCAGTCGCGTCATCCAGTTCCTGGCCCACTTGTCTCTCCGCGAGAGGCCGGTATCTTGCCTCAATAGACTGTGCCTCGTCTTCAAGGAACCCACGAGCGTCTCCCGAAGATATTGTAATGCTTCCATCCCCATCACGAGAACCGGACCATAGCCTCTCATGCTCTTGGTATCGCTTGCCCTGCATCGCCCAGACTGGGATGCTCCGACTGATGTCTCGCCAAGTCTCGGATATAGCCCACTTAAGGATCATTGCCACTTCAATTGCAGAGCCGTGGTCATTTCTGGAACGCATTCTCATATCGATCTCGTGCGGGACACAGAAGGTCACCGATTGCCCCTTGCCTAGCTCTCTCATTCTCATGCACGCTGTGAATATCTGTCAGTTCTGTCTCTGCACAGCGGCCGGCAAGTGAACACACCTTGAACGAGCCTATCCTTTGTGAGATTTGCTCCCAGAGTGACGGCGGCGCGGTAGTTCTGTGGCAACTTCAAATCCGTGCCTCTTGTATGTGCCTCGTCCAAGAATACGAGGCAAGAATCCAGTTGGCCAGCGTACGGTGATGTATGTAGCGGCTCGATAGTATTGTGCCGGTTCAGTACGCAAATGCGGTCGTGGTCATCGAAGAACACTACTGCTTTAGTGCGCTCATCATCTCGGAGCATTGTGAGCCACGTCTGGGCCACCTCAAGGTTGGTGAGCTCCAAGATCTGCGCCCCGACGTCGAGGATGACCCGCACTGGGTCCTGTAGCGACACCGCCAGGGACAAAAGCCTTTCAGCATCAGACATCGAAGACGAACCACCATGAGAGTCCATCGACACTACCCGAGTTTCTGGCTGCAATAGATAGGAAAGTACCAGAGCGTTGGTATGATGCTGGTCAGGCAGGTCGAGCTGCTGCACTGACAGGGGAAGGACAACGCGAGAGTCGTTCGTCCCACTGAAGCCAGTCGTTGGGAGGCTCTTCAGCTCTCCGAGGTCCCAGCCTGATGCCGTAAGTTTGTGCGGGAACTCCTTCATATCCTTCGTGAAGATCATGTGGGAGAGAAAATAGTCGACGGCGGCCTTTGCGTAACGGAAGCAGGGAAATACGACGCTCGTACACTGGAATACATCTTCCAGGTTCAGCCCTTTCAGCTGCTGGAATGAGGCTGGTAAGTTATTTGCGTCGCTCACCCATGCCTGGTATTCCATGTCTGCTTGGTCTGACTGACAGAGATGGCGGAACGCTTCAAACAGGTTGTCGTCGGTCAGACCACCGTAGTAGTAGCTGAGGCATGTTAGGAGAATCACCACCTCGGGATGGCTGAACTCGGATCGTGGGCTCGGCTGGTCTTTTGCCCTGTATGGGACTGCAAGTCTAGTCGGGGGCTTTCTGTTGTGAACAAGCCCGTAGTCCACTCTCCATCTCTTCTGCGCAAATACAAACGCCAGTACGCGGTCTGCTATGAGCCCGCGCAGCAGCAGTAATGTTTTGCTTGTTTGTTTGGACCAGAAGCTGCTTTCTTCGACCGCTTTTATGTCGGTCTCACTAAGGTCGGTGACAGTGAGGTACTTGTAGACGGCAGGCCGAACAGAAGAAGTAAGCCTCGACACGGGAAAGCCGCAGAGTCCAACATCGCAAATCCGCGTTGCCACAAAGCTCAAGAGCAGTTTCTCAGCATCTTCTTTTAGGATCCTAGTCCGTGGGAAACTCCCGGAGCATTGAGGAGAAACCTCTATCGACTCAGGAAGTAGCTTATGGACCACCGGCACGGTTTTCCTTAAGATATCCAGGACATCGTGAATACATGTCCATCGGTCCGGGCTGTTATCGATGGGCTGCTGCAAGCCAAGGGTGTATATGAGCTCAAACTTCACGCTGAAATTCTCGTCGCTTTCATCGACAATGTCCCGCGTCGTCTGATTAAGGAAATCCAGCGACTCGAGCATGCTGCGTCCGATTTCGTGCTTCCCAACGATCATGCGCTCCAGTGCCATAAGCCTGAAAGACAGTATATGCTCAGGTTGAACAAGTAGAACACCTCCTTCGGCGATACAGTCGTGAAAAATGCTCTGGATCTCAGCCATGTCCGACTTCTTGGGCTGAACGTCGCGGGAGAATGGCAACTGGTAGATGGGCCTGTTTATCAAACCTCCGAGCTTCGAAACCAGCATCTGTAGCATCTGATTGGCCTGCGGCTTCCCGACAACTACTCTCAAGAGGCGCTGCCCGTCCGCCAGCGCAGTGACGATCATCGGGACAATTACCGAGGACTTGCCCTCTCCCATATTAAGCTGCATGACCTGGTTGCGACCAGTCGGCGTGCTTATCATGCTCTGGGCGACCTGCGCCTGGACATCTCGGATCGTGATGCCACACTCTATTTCAAGAAGGAGCGTCTCGGGGTGATCGTACGGGTCCCAAGTTATATGTCCCGTGTTGATGAGATCCTTGATCAGCGCCGCCGCATCATTGCACAAGCCGAGGCGCCGTGTCGTTTGCTGCACGAAACTGAGAGCGAGACCATACTGTACGATGGACTTCTTCCAGTCCTCTGAGAGCCGGTGCCACCTCTTCTGTGAAAGCTGCTGCAAAAAGAACGCCGGAGTAAGCCTTGGCCATTGCTTCAATCGACCTTCCACGTTGTCCACCGAGAAGCCCACTGCATCAAGTATCTCAGCGTAGAGACGATCTACGCGTTTCTGATAATATGCCTGCTGCTGTTGTAGGAGATATCGTATAGTCTCGATCGGACTCGCGAGCTCGACCGTTTTGTTCCACTCTCCCAACGACCGATGACTGGCTCTCAACGCGGTGACATAGCGTTCCTCATATGCTGTAGTGGCCTTGGACTCTAGATCTGAGATCAAACGTAAAAGTAGACCTTTGGTATCGATTGTACCCTCCGTACGCACCAAAAAATGCGTCATCGTAGGGGGTCCCATTGGTACTGTTTTAGGGGCTGGACCTGTGAACAAGCCATCAACAGTCACGAAACGCCGAGCACGGCGAGTCTTCCACTTGGATACGGTGATGGACGGAGACTCCATGTACCAGTGTTGACAGGCTCGAGGGATAAGGCTGATGAGCTCATCAACGTACTGTTTCAAAAGCCGGTTGTCGTTCCACGCTTTGAACAGAGACTCAGCCGCAGTCACTGCGTTCCTTGTGTTGTAGTACTGCGACCACTCATATTCTCTCGCCTCGAGTGTGGTCCTGTCCAGAATCCCACATGGCCACTGGCTCGACAGGGCGCTGACAAGTCTATGCCGAGGTGCCTGTTGATTCTGCGAGTATATCTTTTGCCGCCTTGTAGCATACATGCGCTTTGATTCGCCCTGGTCTCGAGGGAGGGAGGCCTCGGGAGACTGTTGAAGGGGAACGCAATACTGCTGCACGGTGAGCACAAGCCTATCACGTTTCAAATTTTTTCCGCTGGATAAGGTGAAACTGCAAGCTCCCGGAGGCATAACGTGTGCGATCGCGGGAAGACGGAATGCTGAAAGCGCGTACAGCATCGGCATGTCAGCCGCTGCCGAATAAGCGATTGAAGACAGCCATATAGTGAACTTGAACTTGCTGACTGCGTCGGGCTGCCTGCTGAGTAGGAGATGGAGCTTGATAAAGTTTTGGGCGATGTAGCTGCCGTCTTGGAAGAGCCATCGACCGTCGTAGCTAAGTTTGTCCGGAGTCAAGGCTTCAGAATCGTTTTTCACACTCTCATGCATCGTCAAATATTGCCAGACGTGGTCTTCTAGGTCCAGCGGCAGTTGAAATAGTGGCATGATCTCCCCGGAGTACATGATCTTGGACATAGCAGCCGCACGTTGTGAAGACGTCGAGCCCTTCCACTGATCCCTGGCAGGGTACACCACGTCATGGTGCGTGGAGAATCTCTCGGCGCCGAATTCTGCACCTCGAAATGTCGACGAGCGGATGCCATCTCGTGCTAGGAGGTGGCCATCGACACCTTGCAAATCCGGTGGCTGGACGTACGATTCTGGATGGAAAAGCCGATACCGAGTGTGTCTATCCAGTAGATCTTGGACCGCGAGATGGTAGCCTCCATGTTGAGCCATGAATCCCAGTGCGCCGTCCCACTCGACCACCTGCATCACCCGCTCATTGGCTGGGTAGTTTCGTCTACGAGGAGTCAACTGAGAAATCATGGCAAGGACAGCCATGCTTTCCGTGCTCAAGGCGTCAAATGACTTGACAGCCGCAGAGCCTAGGATCGACAATGCTTGTTCAGTCCCTGTCTTGCCGGTGAGGGTGTCCGGCAGGCAAAACGACGTCAAAGCATGTAAGTAACAGATCCATAGCCTAGCGAGCAAGCTCCCATCACTGACAAGCCTCCCAAGCTGGTCGTCAATGCGGTACGCAAAGGCCCTAGTGGCTGAGCCCTTGTCGATATGTACGAGCTCATGCTCTGGGGTGTGTCTGTAGCTCAGCGTTCCATGAGGAATCAAGATCATTCTAGGGACGTCAATTCCTCTTCCCCGAAGAATGATCTTGCTGCGGAGTCCAACCAGGCTGCCGATTTGCTGGTCTTCGTCGATGAACATGCCGCGATACTGCTGGGAGTAGATCCGACCATCGTCCGGGGACATGTAGAACCCAAGGCGCAACCTCGGAAGCTCAATTCTCACTGAGCCACTGCCCGAGTCGAAAATGACGTGCAAATGGAAACGGTTCTCAAGTGGCGTCAGTATCATTTCCATAACTTCAGCCGTCTTACTTCGAACATCAATAAGGCTTCCATCTTCGGCATCCAGAGCCCACAATCCCTCAGCTTCGGTGCTCTTTAGAATCCATGTCGAATCAGACAAGTCCCAGGGGCCCTTCTGCTGGCAAAAGATCACCGCGTTGCTCTCCACATTGTACCAGTGAACGTAGTCCTCAATGAGCGCGACGGGCAAGCAGCGCTCAAGACAGCTACGTGGAACGAGCTCGTGCATCTGGTTGTCGTGGCCTTGCGCTTGAACGAGAAGCTCGGATCCTGAGGACATGCCGAAATGCAAGGTATACCCAGCAATCTTGTTCTTTGCCGAGAACCGCATGCCTGGTATGGCCGTGGGCATGACTTCGATGGCAGTATGCCCAAACAGGACCTGGTACATACTGTGACTCTCATACTCGCTCGGCAAGCGACTCAGCGGGACGCCATTGACGAGGAGCTCGCCGTTGAGAAGGTTGAAATGTACCACCAGAATCTCTTCCGCCCCTAAAGTGGTGGCATCCGTAGTCAACCAGTTGTCATGGGCTGACGACAGCCTTCTCCAGTCTGAGGACGCTTGAAACGCGGGCCACTGCCTCTGTACAACACTGTTCAAGGGCTCATCTCCTTGTTCAACGATTATCTCGGCCACGCGCTGGTAGATCCTGTAAGAGAGACGCTGCCATCGTCTGTACAGCAAGTCATTCAGACTTCCGGGCAGCCTCGCTGCTTGTTTTGTTTCCTGAATCAAAATGGAGCATCGCAAGAAGTCGTGAACCAACCTTGATGCACGAAGAATATCCCTCAAGGTTGGGGAGTCGAGACAGAGTGATGAGGAGCAAATCAGAGCATTGGTGAGAATCCTGTCGCCAAGCTCCGCCCTCTCCCCATAGTCGGTGGACATGTACAGCTTCTCACTGAGATCCTCAAGCCAGTGCATACTGGTTTCCCTAGCACTTTTGAGAAACTCCAAGCATCTCCCCTGCAAATGTTCATCCCGTGTCAACGTGTGAATTCGACACGCCAGGGAGATTAACGTAAACAGCGTATGATGAGCCTGCCAGTTGTCTCGAATGCCTTTCAAAGTCTCGTCAAGTCCGTCAAGAAGAGCACGGGAAATTCTGGCGTCTTTGAAGACCACGTGACTCTCTCGAAGGACAGCATGACTCCCTCGCGGTCCCGCCTGGTGGGCACACTGCAGAATTGTATAGGTGGCCTCGGGGGTGTTTAGATTGATCGAAGGGGCTCGAAGCTGGACGAGAATGTTCTGCCACTGGATGCGGTAGCCCAACGGGATAGAGCAAAGCGCTTTGAAGTCGCCAAGAGGCATGTCCGCCGGACACGTCGACTGGCTTGCTATGACAGTGTTGGGCGACTGTCCACTGGGATACCATGGTCCTCGACGCAAGAACTTTTGCAGAGAAGATGATTTCGCGGGTAGTTCGTAAGTGCATTTCTCCTCGACCTTCTCACCCCAATTGAGGTCATGAACGAAGGAGCGGACTTGCTGGTCATAATAGCGGTAACGTAGAGCGTTCCGGAGACACACGTCCTTGATTGTGACGCTTCCCACTTTCTTCACCCTTCGATGCGTTGCTTCATGGGGCTTATTCTCCGAAAGCGCTGCTATGCGCTGGTGTGTCCTAAACGGCTGGAAGTACGTCGATAGGGCTTTGTAGGTTGCAGGAGTATGTTCGCTTCGAGGTTGCTCGTGCGAGCAATATGCCGATCCCAGCACGTCCAATTGCAGGAAGGTAGTAGCATCGCGCCAGTGGCCAAAGGATGGCGGGACCAGAAGCTCAAAGACAGTGGAGGATGCCTCTAGGCGGTCATGGGGTAGAGGCCATTCATGTACCTGTATGCTGATGGCTTCGGCCTCCCGAGCGTAGCTGCACCTCAGGCATCGCGTTGCATAATGCTTTTCGACATAATCCTCGTCCCAATCTGACCATTCGCTGACCATTTGGCAGCTGGTAGATTCATATCGACTCATTAGGCCGTCGTACTGCTCTTTCTTGTTTCGGAACTCGTCTTCTTTCTTTTGGCGACATTGTGCTGCTCCACGTTCTATGCTTCTCATCAAGCCCTGATGTTCTGGGGAGAGCTGGTAGTATTTTGCAGAGAAGCTGTTTCGTGTGCCGAATGCTCCCAGCACGTCGGACGATGGGTGTGTCGATCTAGAGATACGGTTTGCCAGATATTCTTCTACAGCGAGAAGCCTTTTCATCTGAAGCTGGGACGGCAACAGAAGACTCTGGAACAGCTCCTTGGCGATTCCTGGATCGTAGTCTTGCAGGAGCGGGCTTGCTGCGAGGGCCGCCTCATCGCAGCCTACCCATAGCTCAAGGATAGTAAGAATCATCAAGGAAGTGGACTCGGGGTCTGAGGAGTACTCAGGCTCGGCCAGCTGGTGATATCTCTCCATAAGATGTCTCAGCTGTCCACTTGTAACATCGCGAGGCGTGTCAAGCCATGACCTGAGGTTGCAGGCAACCCAAGTCTCAAAGGCCATGAGCTCAAAGCGCAGTTGATCACCAGACGTACCATAAAGCGATGGGAGTGCCTGACCGTCGCCCTTTTCCAGTTTGAAAGCAGGCTTAAAGTCAACACGACTCTGGTCGAGGCGTCTTGCACCGAGACTTTCGATAAACTCATCGAGACCAGGCATACGACCCAGGGTGTCCTGCCTGAAATTGCAATCAAGCAAGTTTGTCAGAGGAGGCTTGAGGACTTCCAGGCTCTGGATCCTGTTCCATCTTGTCTCCAAAATCCGATCGGTGTCGCTCAATGTACGGCGTACGGTATCTTGTACAAGACTGCTGATTCTATCGATCTTGAGTAGACGCTGACGTATCTTGGCGCTCATAGCCATGAGAAAGTCACTATGATATTCGTAACGGCACGTCTTCGATAGAATTCTGGCCATGGCAAAGATCATGAATTCCTTGTAGGGACTGTCTGGCTCTTCCGGGCTAAGTTAAGTTAAGTTAAGTGTATTTTCCGTCCAGCGGCCAGATGGCCGCTCAAAGCCCCTATAGGGTACGGGGACGTGCTGGGCTACTGGCTATGTCTAGATACAGAGAGTGGATCTTAGATTAGTCATCAAATTGACAAAGTTTGACCACCCCTTGTTGATCCAGCTCTGGGCGTAAACAGAAACCACCATCCAGCATGGCGTCGGCTCTATGGCTCATCCTTCCTTACCTACTGCCCGTCAGCGGGTCATCTAGGTGCAGCGTGTTGCGTACTGCGTGCATTGGTCTTTGTTTGGGGACCGGCAGAGACCCTCGTCGTCGGCTGCGCAAGCGGCCTTGAGTGGTCCCAGTCAGTCGTAGGGTGTTCCAGCACCCTACGGCTGGCTGAGCCCGGAAGAGGAGAATGGAACTTGAAGATTGTGCACAGGTGTGCGTCGTTGAGCTCCGTCCCTAGTAACGGAAGCAGACCCTCTCGAAGAAAGCGCTGCTTTTCGCTATCTTGACGAACTCATTGAAGTTCTTGCCTATTGCACGGTTGACCGCCGCAGTCGGTGAGGGTGCCAGCCTCATCCGACATCGCGGCGGCACTTTCCGGCAGTAGAAGATGTGACTCGGTGCTTTGCGTCGTCCGCATGAACAAAGGAGCTGCGCGTCTGCGTGTTCAAGCCGCTCGTGGTAGTCCGCAAAGTCGCCATGTTGTGACCTAGCAGCGACGAGATGGTGCAGAGTGCCTCGTGGGAGGTTCAGCTCCGGTGGGCATCGTGTTGTGGCTGGGAGCTTGAGGGCTCTGTAGTTTTCTGGCGCGGATTCTTCCCACCAGACCTGGAACGCGTCCTTCGATCGCTGTCTGGCGGCTCGGCGCAGGTATGCCAAGGTTGGGAGAGCGCCTGTTGGGGTTGCCTCGAGGCATCCAGCCTTTGCCAAGGCGTCGGCTTCATCGTTACCAGGAATCCCTGTATGGCCTGGGACCCAGCGAACTGTTGTGGCACCGTGTGCGGCAGCGAGGTCTTGGAACTCGATGAAGATGTCTTGTGAGGAGTCGGAGGGTTTGCCGCGTAGGCACCTGGCCGCGGCAATGTTGTCGAGACATACGATGATTGGTGTCGGAGCGGAACTTCCTTGATGTTCGAGGGCTGCTTTGAGCCCTTCAAGGGCGCCGGTGGCCTCGGAGTCGAAGACCTCAGCTAGGCCAAGACGGCCGCAGCCGCGGGCGATTTGTTGTCCGTCCTGGTGCACGGCGAATCCATAGCCAGCGGCGCCTTCGTTTGTCTTCGAGCCGTCGGAATAGACGACCAAGGTAAGTGATGGTAGGTCTTGGAGCCAGTCCCGGAAATCTGCGGCTGTGTCCTTTTTAGATGCTGTCTGAAGAGGTTCTTGTTTGCTTGGGCAGTGCTGTAGCAGCACCGGTCTCTTGCAACTCGGCAAGAGCTCATTGGTCCTGCGAAGGCGTGTCCGAGGGGCTGCAGGTGTTTGTTGATACTTTCGCTTGATTAGCCTGATGATCGGTGGCGTGATGGCCGTGCGAGTGCGGGAGGCGAGCGGGTGCGCTGCGTCGAGCCCCTTGAGACGAGCTGCAAATCGCAAGCGCGATGCTTCCAGCAGTTGTGCAACTGGTGGGATGCCACTCTCCCGGTGCAAGGTGGCTATCGGTGTAGTTCTCCACACCGGTAGTACAGCTCTCATAGATTGCTTGAGGCATTTGTTCATCTTCTTGATCAGGGACTTTACTCTGGTTGATACGCCTTTCGATGGCTGCGACCACGACGGGCGCGTCAAGCCTGGGTACCACGCTTCAGCTCCGAAGAGGAGGACTGGCTCGACGCATGCCCGCACGGCCTGTCTCACGAGTGACGGGCGAGGTCCATGTTTTGTGTTTGTGAGGCCACGCAGATGGCGTGCCACATTTTGCGCCTTGGCCGTCCACTTCTCAACGTGTGTCTTGAAGGATAGTGTCCTGTCGAGCCAGATCCCGAGCCACCGCATCGCGGCTTCGGGCCGCTTTACCATCTCGCCGTGCCTCACCGGAGGGGGTTCCCTTTTTATGGGCTTCCTGGAGAAGTGCATGACTTCCGTTTTGTCGGGGTCGAAGGAGACGCCGTTCGCAGCGCCCCAACTGGCCAGTTCATCGATTCTCTGAGCTGCTTCAGCAGCCGTTGCCTCGAGTGAGTCGCCGATGCACAGGATCGCCGTGTCGTCGGCATACCCGAAGCGGCCTTGCGCATTGCCCAAACGATAGATCGGCTCAGTGTAGAGCAGGAAGAGGATCGGGGACGTAGGGGACCCCTGCGGCAGGCCGCATTGCAGAGGTGTTGAGGGTGTCGTTATGTCTTGGTATCTGATGCGGGCTGACCGGTCGCTCATGAACGAGTGAACCCACCGTGCGATGTGCTCCGGCCAGCCTTGTTCCCGGAGTCTTGCTGTAAGGCGGTTTCGCATCACAGTGTCGAAAGCGCCCTGAATATCCATGGTGACAAGCGTCACGACCTGATCTCTGGCGAAAGCTTCTTCTATGTCGTGTACGAGGGCAGCGACAAGGTCGACCGCTGACCGCTTAGGCAAGGCTCCGCTTTGTTGCGGATGCAGGACGCCGTGGTGTATAGATGCCCAGGCTAGCCTCCCAGCGATGAGGCGTTCCAGGCCTTTCCCGAGGCATGAGAGGAGGGAAATAGGTCTCCAGGAGCGTGGGGAGGTGAGATCCCGTCGCCCCGGTTTCGGGATCATAACGACTTCAGCCTCGCGAAATGCTTTTGGGTGATAGCCCGCCGATAGGCATTCCCGAAAGAGGGTGCAGACGTGTTCCGCGATGGCGTGCCAGGACGCACGTAGTAGCTTGACCGTGATGTTGTCTGCTCCTGGTGATGTGTTCCCGGCTCGCAGAATGGCGTCCTTCACTTCTTCAGGTGTCACTTCTGTAGAGAAGGGAACTTTCCTGGGCGGGTCAATGGACTCCCAGGGGTCCAGTATATCGTTCTCAGAGGTACGTCGCTCCAAGGTGGCGCGTCTCAGTGCCTCGGCCTTCTCCTGTTGCGACTCGTATACCACGTCACCGACTTGTAGCGGTGGAGGCTGGAAGGGTCCAGGTGATTTGATCCACCTTGCCGCCTTGAAGATGGAGGAGCTGTCGGAGAGATTGTCGATAAGCTCGCGCCAGTACCTTCTCTTTTCTTTTCGAACAACGCGTTGGAAATCCCTTCTGGCCATCTGGGCATCTTTGCAGAAGCCCAGCGGGTAGGCCCTCCTGATCGCTCGGTATTTGGCCGCAGCGGAGGCGCATTCCTCTGTCCACCAGGGTGCGCTTCTGCCTTTCTTGTGTGCTGGTCGTCCCGCAGCCTTGACAGCCTTTTGGAGGATCGTCACAAGGTCAGATGCCAATGTGTCGAGCTCTTCGTGGGTAGATGTATTGATCGGCACATTTCTGACCGTAGCTTCGACAATCTCCACGAAACGCTTTACCTCCTCATCAGAGGAAAGTCGGACTCGATTAGTTTGTGCTGATGGAAAGCGCAGCTCGGGGAGGAGCACGCTTAGTGTGAAGTGGTCGGAGCTGGTAGCCAGGTGGTCCTCAATGGTGGCCTCGGCTAGATCGATATTGCTGAAAGCCAAGTCTATCGTGTTGCCCCGTGGGTTGGTAGGCACGTCGATCTCGTTCAGCAGAGCCAGACCGCTGTGTGATGCCCAGGAGGCGATTGCCTCGCCTCGGTGTTGCGGGCGACCTGTCTGCCAAGTGGGATGCTTTGCGTTGAAGTCGCCTGCCACCAAGCATTTTGGGGGGACGGGCCATTGTAGTAGGGTCTCAAGAGCGGCGTCGTAGCCTGGTTGCCGGTAAAAGTTGACTAGTGTAATGTCGTTCACTTTGAGCCAGAGTATGTCTCTTGACATTGCTGGGCGGACTTGATCTGCCAGGAGGCTGGGCCGTCTCCTGACATATGTCATGACCCTGGGTCGAGTGTCTGTGTTGATCCAGTGATCAACAGGGGAAAAGGTATCGTAGGAAGGATGCGTCTTGGTGAGACATTTATCCCTTATGATTGCTGTCCAAGGCTCTTGGAGAAGAACGATGTCGTATTGTTCGGTGTCGGCAAGGGCGAGGGCACAGTCGTGCGCGGGTGGGCTCTTGCCGACGTTTGCTTGGAAGATCCTAAGGCTTCCTCGTCCATCTCTATTCATGCGCGGCCATCTCGTCATAAGCTCGGCGCGGGTTCATGTTGTCGGCGTCTCTTGAGACGAGAGGCTATTGCCTCAGGCTCTGTTGCCTCGGGCTCTATGGTGGTTGCCACTACGATACATGACGGCGAGGAGACCGTCATCTCATCGACAGGGCTTGCGGGCCGAGTGGTCTGGCCAGGCACTGCTTCTTGATCGATCCGCGGCTCGGTCTCCCCGCCATCAGGCAGGGCTTGCCCACGATTGCCCCGTGACTCAGGATTCTTCTGATAGAATAGTTCTCTGCCGATCTTTCGGATCGCGACTTTCTGTTCCCTGGTCAGGTATCGTAGCATTCCATGCACCCTCTTGGGCCGTGCGAGGCAGTTGGTGGTGTCATCGGCTTCATGCGGTGCGAGGCAGTTGATGCACTGGGTCGGCGTGCTGCAATTTTCTGTCCCATGGGCAGGCTTGCCGCAGGTCTTGCAGATCGGTAGTCGTTTGCAACCTCGCGGGCCGTGGTAGCCCCAGCAGACAGTGCATTGTCTTGGCGGCTGTGGTTTGTTGATGAGTATAGCGTGAGAGCTCGTTCCAAATAGGGTCCAGGGACGTTTCGTCGGTTCCGTGAAAGACACAATGAGGGTCTTGGATGGGAGTTCGTTGGAGTCGTGACGGGATGGTTTGACACTTACAGGCTCGAGGCCTGTCTGGCATTTGATTTCGTCTAAGGTGGCTGTGTCGTAGTTCACTTCATTGCCTTGTAAGTCTGTAAGTCGACGAGGGCAGTTGGGCACAATATATTTGTACCACTTCTGGCTAGCCTCAACATTGATCGCGCCCAGTTCACGGGACCAGTCTTCTTTCTGTCGGAGTAATTTGTCACGGGTTGCTGCGTCAGCTGCGCGAATCGCCCAGCCGGAAGCAACCGGGATGGCATGAATTAGTTGAGGGTTTATGCCTGTCTTTTGCGCAACATGCGTTCGGATTGCGAAGCTGGTTTGTGTTCTAGCCTGTGCTTCGGGCTCAAGTCGCACGAAGACCCGGAGATCTTCAGCGGGGCGCACGAATGGAGTAGGTCCATGGGGATGTGGGAGGTTCTGTTTCTGGTGTTGATGGTGGGGGCGGACTTCAGGGGTTACAGCTGGGAGAGTGCCAGTTGACGAGCCGGCGACGACGCTGCTGTATGTCGGTATTAGCGATGGTGTAGTCGTGTTCAGGACCTGGTTCCAGTAGTCTAGAAAGTTGGCTGAAAAGCGCTGAGCAAAGTCCCGTTCCTGCTTGGACGTGAATTGTTTCGCTGTCTCCTCAAAGGCTGTACAGAAGGCTCTGAAGACGGTAAGCTTGGTGTTGTAGGCTTCGGTGTGTGCTTGGGCAAGCTGGTTAGCTGAGTCCGCAATGCTTATTGGTTGGCCCTCTCCTTGTGGCGCCTGATTCGGAAGAGCATTAAAGGTAGCGTGCTGCGGTCCCGTGACTACGGCAGCGGTGATCCGGTTGGTGGGTGATGATGGTGTCTGAGCCGGCTGTGGCTGTCGCCTTGGTAGAGCAGTGATTGGCCGCTCGACCGCAGGAACGCTTCTACGTAGTAGGGCCGCACGCGCCCTTTGAGGTGTGATGACTTCCCACGTGAGGCCATTTGGGAATGCTTCAGGGCCGGGCGTGGCAGCTGCCATCGCCGCGGCCAGAGGCTGCGCGGAGCGTGGATTGGGCTTTTCGTGGTGCAATTGTTAGGCAAATGTATGTGGGATAAGGCTACTTTCTTAACAGCAGCGTGCCAAGAAAGTATGATGACAAAGGAAGGTGGCTCTTCCGGGCTGAATCGCGTAAACACTAACTGCAGGGTAACGCGTATCACCAGCCAAAGTGGAGACCGTCTCCAAGGTTGAAGGCTGCTGTAGTAGAATACTTCATCTCGAGTGTTTTTCCATATCGCCAACGTTTCGGCTTTCCGTCCAAGGGGGGCCAGGACAGAGATGAGAAACTCAGTGACAATTTCGGGGTGTGTCGTGTCGCGATCCTCGTCGTGCATATGGGCCGCCTTTTTAGCCTTTGGCTGGGTGTCTTGCACCCGCTGTTGGCTCATCTTGGCCACAGTGGACGCGACCGCCTCGCGAAAGGAAGGATTTTGTAAGACATCGCGCGGAATATATACACCCGAGGCTGGGAACGTGCGTCTGAGTCTACCCCTCGTCGATATAACGTGCTCGTTGGTGGGAGACACCTCGAAGACTTCGACAAGGATGTCGTCTTTGACGGCGCTGAAGACAAGTCCTGCGTTTTGTGCAGATACGTGAAGGACGATTGATCCCCCTAGAAGCAAATGTCACTCAACGGCCTTCAAGACTAGATAGCACTGAGAAACATACCATGGTAATCAAGCTGTCTGAAAGCACGCACGAGAGCAAGCTCGTCAACCGCATATCGATCAGCGCTACACATATGGATCTCCTGCATCCTGCGGAGCATTGTGACAGCAGCATCAATGGCACCACGTTGTTGGTGCGGGCCGACGCTACGGAAAGCATCGAGACTCTCCAGTGTTGTGTCCAGAAGGAATTTCTCATTCTGGGGGGTGTAGTCGCTTTCAACTGGGACCTTAGGGGGCAGGAATATGTGATGAAGCAGATAGGACACGTTGTCTTGCGCCTTGTTGATTTCTGAGATGGAAGCCATATTCTCACACTATTTTTTGGGACTTTTGGAAGATGTTTATATGAATAAGATCGGGTTGCAGCAGCCATGACTATGATCGAGCGCTGCGAGGATATTTATATTAGACTCTAGAGGTACGAACTCTATCGGTGACGTCCAACGAATAAGTCGAATCGCTGATGCGGCTGCGGAGTACTCAGACTAAAGTCCAGGTTCGACCATTTCCGGAAGTTCCCCATAGTGAGCACAGGTCGAAGGTCCCACATGTCCTGTCTGGTAAGTGGAACTCGATACGCATTGATTGAATCTGGAAGCTGCAGGCCGCGCTAATCCTGATGAAGTGATTACGAGCGCGCCAGCACGGAACCCGCTGTTAAGGGATAGCTCCTTTATTAGAGTGTAGCTATTTCTTAGGGAAGTGAGCTCTCCAATGGGCAGGGTCACTTTTTAAGCAATTCAGCCGACGCAATGTGATCTGTGCCGACGGTCCTAACTCGATTCGCTCAGCATGGCGAGTAGCGCCCGGGAACCCTTGGGAAGCCTCCCTATGACCTCAGGGTCGATTGCCTCAAGTCGGAAGATCTGCGAGTCCTTGACCGTGCCCTGCAAGATGTGCCGGACTATGGGGTTAGCGGCCTCACTGAATTCTCGTAAGAGGTTCCCTTGAGATTTGTCCAAGATAGGTAGGAACCTTTCCAAGTCCGCGACCGTTATTAAACATAGCCTGACTGTATCAGTAGGGACAAGGAGGAGCGCTTCAATACTGACCTCTGATCAGAAAGGTTCAGAAATGACTTCGTAGGCGCGTCATGCTCGTAGCATTGTACCAGACCAAGAATCCCTTGCCCAAATCTCTGTGTCAACATGCTAAGCTTCTGTCCCAAGCTCAACAGCTTCTTGATCTTGTTGTACTTGGAAGTGTAGCTATCTGACAGCTTTGTAAGCCATGGAAAGACGCACTCCATTACGGCCGTGGTAGCTAGGGACTTCTCATGATTCTGGGGGTTACCAGGCCTCTTGGGAGTATTCTCAAGGCCTGCATGCATTGAGACCCATCCATCGTGCGAGGGCGCGTGGTGGGCGGAGTAGTGCTCCCAAAGCTTGAGAATGTGGCACCTCTTGAGCATGGTCAGGCTCGTAATCTGGTTATCCGATGCCTCAATAGCTGAGAACCTTTCTAGTGCTGACAAGTCAGCTGCCGGCGGCTGAAGAGAAACGTCGGCACCCCTGATGGAGATCAATGTTGCCCGTAGCGCAACAATAGATGAAGCACTGCAGGTTACCAACAGTAGTCTGAAAAGAGAACTACCTGTCTCCTTTGCTATGGCCATGGTATCGTCCATTATAGCTCGGGTGAGGTAGGTGTGTCCTGGTTCTGAAACGCCATAATTCGTACATCGCCTGTTCTCCATGGCGATATACTCCTCGAACGCTTCTTCGTCGCTTCTTAAAGAGCTGATCCTTCGCCGTTTATGATTGCGAGGAACCATTTCCATAGAAGGAGCCGAAGTAGAAGGAATGCTGTTGTCATGTGTACGTTTGTTACCAGCACACATTGGTTCAGCCGACCTGTTGCTAGAGGGTGCCGCCCGTGAGCCACCGCTATCGGCGGCAAAGGTTCCATCAAATGTGGCAATCATCGGATCCCATATTGTAGGATCGGAGTCATCGAATCGCAGGTCTTCCGGATTATCATCCAAGCCAGAGCGACACTGCGCAGTATTGTGTCCGGCAATATAAACAATACGCCCACCCGCGTCTTCATCGTACTGTAGTCCGCTCGGGCCAGTAATATCGAACACACCAAAGGGAGCAGCGCGGAGTGAAGAAAGCCGTTGGATGTCAACCGGATCAGCGGACTGCAGAACAGGAAGAGACGAGATAGTAGATGAGTTCCCACAGAGGCTGACGAGTGGACTGGGAACCGTCAGCGCAGGTATTGGATCGGACAAAGTTTCAGCGACTGACCTGAGACGCTGGACAATTGCTCTCACGGTGTCTCGAGACTCCGTGTCTTTCCACGCAGCCCCGATGATTGCCCTCATAGCCAGCGCAACAACATAGTTCGAAGCCTCCCCCGATTTTGGACACAGCTTGATGCAACTTGCGATCCCAAGTTGAGTAGCAGCCGAGGCTAGATGGCTCTTACTGTCGAGTAGAGATTGCATCTCTCCAGTTTGTCCTAGAGTTGGTTCAGCTACATTTTCACTGTGCAGGGACGGCCGGGCTGACCTCGAGACATTAGTTTCATGTACCCGCTGTCGGCAATGGCCAAGCGAAGAGCCGCCTGCCCAATTGATGCCAGTTGTCTATTGCCGTCGTGCCCATCTCCATCCGCCCCAGCTGCCGTCAGCGCTTCCTTCAGCAGCTTCTTGTCGTGAAACTGGTAGCCGATGGCCTGCTCCACCAAGAGGCAGTCGGATTCTGCAGCCATTGTTCCTTTGCGTTCGCCTCGATTCGGCATATACTCGGGTCGTTTGGGGGTCTGGTGTACAATAGTCCTCTTGGGGGGAGACTTGAGAGATCGAGCTGGTGGCGACTAAAGGTTGGGCCTTTTATCCTACTTGTAGCGAGCCATGTGCGCCGCAAATGGCCGAAAAGCGTCGCATATAGAGTTTGGAACAACGTCATGGTATCGCAGAAACGATTGCCTCAGCTTCGGACGAGCGCTGAGACAATTTGCTAGCGGAAAGGTTAATCGACATCTACACGAAAGCCGTAGACTTAGCTCAGTTCCGCCTGGAGGTTGGACGAGGTATAAACAAAAACAGAATTGTTATATATAACATACAGCCCAGAGTAGTTAAACTAGAATGGTGAGCCATGTCGGATCATGAGCCAGCGATGGAGAACTTTCGGCGCCATGCTCGGCTTGCAACAACGGAGCATAACCAGTAGCCATTTCTTGGAGAAATATGGAGAATAGTAGCAATGTGACAAGCTTGGTGGTGAGCCCAGTCCCCGGCCCGGGAGTGGTAAGTGCATCACCCGCGGTGTATATGCTACTGGTCTCGCTGTCTGTATTTACTACCACTCATGGGCAGACATGCGACATCAGTGCCCCTCGCGGGACTGGTCTCGCTCACTTTGGCCCGATGACCCTGACCAGTACCAAGCGTCAGGCGCCTGCTGGAGGACCAGTCACCTATTTTTGCATGTCTGTCATGCTTGGTAGCAAACACCTGGTGGCTAGTATAATTCACATGAAATCAACCAGCGAGATTAGTACCTGGTCACCAGATAACGGGTGACGTGTTGCGCTCCCTTGTTGTTTCGTTGCCCTCGGACTAGGCTCAGTGCATGGACGGGGTGGCGCACCTCGGAACGCCAGGCCATGGGATGCATGGAAACCAGCAGCCACCGCAATTTTGCCGCCGCTGTACAGGCGCTGGGTACTGGTTTCCCTGTCCCATGGCCGGGCCACAACAGTCCCCGGCCTCGGGAAAAAACACCACACCCAGCTCAGAACACATTTTTGAAAACGCGTAAAATATTGCTTTCTTTGCAGTAGACCTGTATCTACTTAGGCAATTATTGACGATAACGCGTCCAAAACGCGTCTATCGGCAGTGATGGCGCCTAAGTGGCCACAGGTCAACAATGGCCCAGAGCACATCAACGAGCACGCCACATACCTCAAGGAAGTAAGCAGCCAACTGCAGGCCGTAGACAGAGGCAGACACAGCCAGGTGCCATGGAACACGGTACAAGCATATGTGAACTCCACCCTTGGACTGATCGGCAAGGTCCTGAGACAGCCAGCCCTGCGGGAGATCCTCCAACAGGTCAAAGATGCAGCCAAGTGCACACAGAACATCCAACATGACGTCACTATAATCAAGAACTCCGTGGGGACGAGCACGACGGCCCCAACCGCAGCAAACTTCGGGGGAGGACGGCCCTTGGCTGGAACGTGGGCCCAGGTCGCGGCCGGGGCCAAAGGCGCGCCTATGCCTCCTCCACCAACCCCGGGCAATGCTCCCCAGACCCGAGCCGGATCCGCAGTCACCGCGTACAAAGATCGAGCCGTGACAGTCAAGCTCAAGAACTCTGGTGTGACAGAGCGCTATCGTACACACTCCTCAGCATGGGTACGACAGCAGGTCATAACGGCCATCCAGAACAACGCAGGAACGAAACTGGTCAAGGTGGTCGCCGCATATCAACTCAAGAGCGGAGACATACAGATCTTTACCAGCACCACTGCTGAAGCGGCAAAACTGAAGGGAAACTCAGGATGGCTCAAGGGCCTCGGCGAACACGCGGAAGTGGTTGTGCCTACCTACGGGGTGATTGTCCATGGCATCCCGACCAACTCAATCAATGTCAATGATCAAAGAGCAACCATCGAACAGATACTCGCAGACAACCACACGGTCATTCCCGGGGCGAAGATATCGCATGTGGGATGGCTAACGAAGGAGGGGACGCTCAAACGAGCGTCCTCTATCGTGGTTGAATTTACAGACCCAAGAATGGCGAACGCCACGATCTACGCCGGACTGGCCTGGGAGGGCCAGATACATCAATGCCAACTCTACGACCGCGCCTGCAGAATCAAGCAATGCTTCCGTTGCTACAATTACGGTCACATCACCACTCAATGCAACGCAACCCAAGTTTGCGGCTATTGCGCGGAGCACCACGAGACTAAACACTGCCGTCATAGGGGGATGGAGGGATTCACTCCTCGATGCGCAGTTTGCAAAGACAGTCACACTGCATGGAGCAATGCCTGCCCAGCGAGAAAGAAAGAAACAGAACGCATAAAACAAGCAAAGGATGCCCGCAGCATCTACTGGCATGTGCCTCTTAGAGACGGAACCACAGAACAAGGCACGCGGCCCATGTGCAGTGCCCGTGAGGAAGACGACGATACTGGTGAACCAGCGATCACTGAAAACAACCACCAGTCCGACCAAACCCAGGACCTCGCCCAGCGCCATCAGCCCGCTGGTATACCAGGAACACTAGGAGCAACAGGGATTCAGATTCTGGTTACCCCACCAGCTGGAGAAGGAACAGAGGGACAATTAGTCGCACAGCCAGAGCATGGCGACTTCTCGGGCATTGACGAACCCTTCATAGATCCTCTGTTGCGGCAGGGCGGAGGCCCACACGGCTCAGCGTACCCGCTGGAGGGGATAGAAGGCCTGTCAATGCGGGAGGCAGACAACTGGCTCGCTCACCTCGGTAGCTCCGACAATGACAACTGGCTGGGAACTATCACAGTGGCAACTGAAGCGGAACCGGACCCCTCACCGCTCACCTCGGTAGCGACAAACCCACGGACGACTCAGGGAAACCTATACAGAGCATGCGAGTGCCCGGAGCACCAAGATATATATGAGAGCTGGCCAACGAAGGACGCCGACCTGACGGTGGCAAAATGCATGAAGATATGCATGTACTGTGGGAGAGAATTCCAATACGCAGCGCAGCTCCGCAAACACATGAGAAATGTATACGCCAATAGGAACTTGACAGTCGCGCTCGAGAAGAATGGCAGATGGTGTTCTCGGACCCCAACGTGGACCCCAAGAGACAGGGAGGCGGCACCAGCTAGCCGACGGCGATCCCGAACGGCCAGGGACACCCATACAGACAGCACCGAAGCAGCCCCGTCCCTATGACCAGCCTGCAGACACTGCGAATCTTACAGTACAACGTCCAGAAGTCAAGGGATGTCGTCCTCGCCAGCCTGTTTCGAAACCGGAAGATCCTTGAGTACGACATCTTGGCAATCCAGGAGCCATGGCGAAATCCATTTACCGACACAACCTATCACCCACTCAAGACACACTTTCACCTGACATACCTCGCCGATGGTGGTACGAGGGTGTGCTACTACATCAACAAGCGTATCGATGCTGCTACCTGGAGTGTCTCGTATATCTCTAAGGATGTCATATCTCTGCGAATATGCGAGCCCGGATCCGGCAAGTCGATCCAGATCGTCAATGTCTACAACGAAGTGGGATCCGATACGCTGCTCGTGCTAGACGAAACGATCGGCAAAATAGACACTCATGATGAGGTGGTCATCCTTGGAGACTTCAATTTACACCATCCTCTCTGGTCGGCGATGCCCCGACGTACCAGCGAGAGAGCAAGCGCTAATCAACTCATCTCAATCATTGAAGGCGCGCCACTCCAGCTCCAACTCCTCACACCACCTGGAACACCAACTCACCGATGGAAGGACGGAGAATCCACAATCGACCTGACTTTTGCTTCAGAGGACCTGGCATCTCGAGTGATTTACTGCAGGATCGACAGAGGTCTGGACTGCGACTCGGACCACCTCCCCATCACCCTTGCCATAGACTGGAGATGGAAGCCTGCCGCTTCAACAAGAAAGCGACTCTGGGCGAAGACGAACCGGATGGTACTCCGACAAACTGTTCAGACTCACCTTGGAGGGAATGACATGGAAACACTTGGTGATGAGCAGAGTATTGATGAAACCGTCTCCAGAATCATCAATGCATTGGAAGCTGGCATCGAAAGGTCGACTCCGTGGTCAAACCCATGCCCCCACTCTATTACAGGATTCGACCAGGAGTGCAAAGACATCTGTTCTGAGGTCCAGCAGCTCCGTCGGAGGTGGCAACGGACGAGACAGGACGACGACTACGAAGCATATAGGCAAGCTCGTAACAAGAAGGGTCGCCACATTCAAAAGTTGTTGCGCAACACTCATCGTCAGCGGGTCGAGGAGGCATCCGCGTCACAATCAGGCCTCTGGAACCTGGTTAAATGGGCTAAAAATAGAGGCAACACGACACCTGCGTGCACACCTCCACTACTGAAGCCAAACGGGGAGCTCGTCCACGAACCACAAGAGAAAGCTCAGTTGCTTCGACAAGCCCTTTTTCCACCCCCAGCAAGGGCAGACCTCTCCGATCTCGAAGGATATCAGTATCCTCCGGCAATCGAATGCCCTGACATCACGGGATCTGAGATTGAGAAAGCGATCCGCGCAGCCTCTCCAAACAAAGCGCCAGGAGGTGACGGAATCACGAACGGAATCCTGCAACAAGTGCTGGATATCATTCTCCCATACCTCAAGGTACTTTTCAACGCGTGCCTACGGATCGGTTACTGCCCTGCGCACTTTCGGGATGCCGTCACGGTGGTGCTGCGAAAACCAGGTAAGGATGACTACGCCCAACCGAAGGCATACAGGCCTATTGCCCTACTCAACACACTGGGGAAAGCCTTGGAAGCCGTCATGGCCAACCGGCTGGCTTACCTCGCGGACACCCATGGCCTGCTCCCTAGCCGGCACACCGGAGGTCGGAAACTCGCATCAACAGAACACGCCATGCATTCCCTTCTCCAACGCATACATCGAGCGTGGTCTGAGGGCAAAGTGGCGTCGTTGTTATTACTCGATGTTTCCGGAGCATATGACAACGTATGCAAGGAAAGGCTCCTGCACAACTTGAAGAAACGCCGCGTCAGCCAGGAGATTGTGGACTGGGTCGCCTCATTCCTCACCGACCGATCCACCAGTCTCAAGCTCCAGGAGTATACAGACCCTTCGACAGCAATCCAGACAGGTATCCCGCAGGGCTCACGCATCTCCCCGATCCTATACCTCTTCTACAACGCAGATCTGATTGAAGCGTGCAAGACGGAGGAGCAAGGTGAAGTGGACAGTCACACATGCGAAACGGAAGCCGTCGGCTATATTGATGATGCATCAATCCTAGCGATCGGTCCGACAGCGCCTCGCAATTGCAAGACCCTTAAGGCTATTCATCGGAAGGCTGAAGACTGGGCGTTCAAGCATGGGTCACAATTCGCTCCGGCAAAGTACGAGCTTGTCCACTTCACCAGAGATCCTAAGCTTAACACCACACACGCCCTTCGCCTGCCGCAAGCCACGATCAAAGCCACACGGTCATGCCGTTACCTGGGAGTTCAGCTGGACAGCCGACTTCAATGGGGTGCCCACCGAGAGAAGATAGAAGCAGCAGCGACGAAGAGGCTGTCGGCATTGTCAGCGTTGGCTTCGTCGAACTGGGGCACAGGATTGGTCAACCTTCGACAAGTTTACCGTGCCATGATTGTGCCACAGATGACGTATGGCTGTTCCGCATGGCACGTACCAGGCAACGGACGATCAGGAAGAGGGGGTGCGATGATTAGTGCAATGCAGAGGATCCAAAGACGAGCAGCCCAGACCATCACAGGCGCTTTTCGGACAACGGCAGGAGCCGCAGTCGATGTCGAAGCGCATCTCCTCCCGGTAATTCAGCAGCTGGAACAGACAGCACTAGAGACCACGATGCGCATTAGAACCAGTCCCACGTACGTCGACATGGCCTCGTCCATACAAGGGGTTCGAAGCGAGCTGCAAAGTCCTCTCGATCATCTTTCAAGCATGCTGGAGCGCAAATACGACATACAGCTGAATCACCTCGAGAAACGCGTCCCGCACGTCGTACCACCATGGTGGACACCTCCTTCGGTCTACATCGCCGCATCGGCGGATGAGGCAATCGAGGAACACGATGCAACAGGAACAGAGACGATCCAAATCTACACGGACGGAAGCGGCATCAATGGCCACGTCGGAGCTGCAGCAGTCGCCCCAGCGATAAGGCCGGACGGCCGTGACGCCAAACGAACACAGTACATGGGAACATCTGATACATCAACTGTGTACGCTGCGGAACTGAGGGGCCTGGTTCTTGCATTGGAGATACTACTGGAAATGCAAACAGCTCATGCAACCACCCGCAAATGCGCCATCTTCACCGACAACCAGGCCGCCATCCAAGCCCTCCGAAACCCAAAGACGCCATCAGGCCAATACATACTGGCCGAGGCCGTTCGAACCCTCGACCAGCTCCGCAGTCTCGGATGGAACATTGAGTTCCGATGGATCCCAGCACACGTGGGAGTGCCCGGAAACGAAGCGGCCGACAAAGCAGCCAAGGAAGCGGCCGAACACCACCTGGAAGGACCAGAACCGGAGACCCTCAGGACCCTCATGGCGACAACAAAATCGATCATCCGCAGAACCATGAAGGCCGAGTGGAAAGCTTCCTGGGAGAAGGCCAAGCATGGCAGAGACCTGTTCAATCTGGGCGTCAAACCAGGGAAAGCGACCCTCGACCTCCATGCCGGAACACACAGAGCGATCAGCTCTGTCATCACCCAGATGCGAACCCGCAAGATCGGCCTGCGGGCGTATCTCGCCAGTATCAACAAAGCAGACACAGACAAATGCGAATGCGGCTATGGCCCACAGACGGTGAGGCACGTCCTGCTGGAGTGCCGTCACTGGACAGAAGAACGACATAAAATGTGGGCAGGCAAACAGCCATGCGTTGACATCAAACGCATTCTCGGAAGCTCGACAACAGCAGTCCAGGCAGCAAAGATGCTCATCAGGACGGGCCTTTGAAGCAATTCAAGGCGGTACCGTCCACCGTACTCACATACTCAGCGTAGACGAGTGATTACTGTCAAACAGAAGCAAAGGAAGGCTGGGAAGGGCCGGACAAGTCAGAGACACTGAACGATTTTGATAGCTGTAGATACAAACCAGGAAGAGGCTGCCCACCAGAGGTAGACAGGAAGACGATACTCGATATGTGAACGGCCTGTGAGCGCAGGACATTTCATGGTGGGGTGGAAGTCAGACCTGAGAGCCGAAGGTGGGTGGCCTCGACCTTGTATTTATAGTTGTACCGCTGCATAGCTACTGGTAAAAGTGGCTGGGACAGTCTATGAATCAATCAATCAATCAATCCCCGGCCGGGAGTGGTAAGTGCATCACCCGCGTGTATGTGCTACTGATCTCGCTGCCTGTATTTACTACCACTCATGGGCAGACATGCGACTTCAGTGCTCCTCGCGGTACTGGTCTCACTCACTTTGGCCCGATGACCCCGACCAGTACCAAGCGTCAGGCGCCTGCTGGAGGACCAGTCACCTATTTTTGCATGTCTGCTCATGCTTGGTAGCAACTCTGGTGGCTAGTATAATTCACATGAAATCAACCAGCGAGATTAGTACCACGGTCACCAGATAGCGGGTGACGTGCTGCGCTCCTCTACCATGGCCGGGCCACAACTTGCGGATTGACACAAGGCTGTTCAGGGGCTACCAGTCCCACCTCAGTACCTTGGAAATTGGGGAGCAGTAGCATGTTGGCCAAGGACCAGGCCTGATCAGTACCCCCTGATTGATTGATTTGATTGATTGATTGATTGATTGATTGATTCATAGACTGTCCCAGCCGCCTTTACCGGCAGCTATGCAGCGGTACAACTATAAATACAAGGTCGAGGCCGCCCACCTTCGGCTCTCAGGTCTGACCTCCACCCCACCATGAAATGTCCTGCTCCCACAGGCCGTTCAACTATCGAGTATCGTCTTCCTGTCTGCCTCCTTGTGGGCGACCTCTCCCTGGGTTGTATCTATAGCTATCAAAACTTGTTCTTTGTCTCTGACTTGTCCGGCCCTTCCCAGCCTTCCTGTGCTTCTGTTTGATAGTAATCACTCGTCTACGCTGAGTATGTGAGTACGGTGGACGGCACCGCCTTGAATTGCTTCAAGAGGCCCGTCCTGATGATCATCTTTGCTGCTTGGACTGCCATTGACGAGCTTCCGAGAATGCGTTTGATGTCAGCGCATGGTTGTTTGCCTGCCCACATTTTATGTCTTTCTTCTGTCCAGTGTCGGCACTCTAGGAGGACATGCCGCACTGTCTGTGGGCCATAGCCGCAATCGCATTTGTCTGTGTCTGCTTTGTTGATGCTGGCGAGATACGCCCGCAATCCGATTTTCCCGGTACGCATCTGCGTAATGACAGAGCTGATTGCTCTGTGTGTTCCGGCATGAAGGTCAAGGGTTGCTTTTCTTGGTTTGACACCGAGCCTGTATAGCTCTCTACCATGCTTGGCCTTCTCCCAGGAAGCTTTCCACTCGACCTTCATGGTCCTGCGGACGATCGATTTTGTTGTCGCCATGAGGGTCCTGAGGGTTTCCGGTTCTGGTTCTTCTGGGTCGGGTTCAGCCGCTTCCTTTGCTGCTTGGTCTGCCGCTTCGTTTCCGGGCACTCCCACGTGTGCTGGGATCCACCGGAACTCGATGTTCCATCCGAGACTGCGGAGCTGGTCGAGGATTCGAACGGCCTCCTCCAGTATGTATTGAGCTGACGGTGTCTTTGGGTTTCGGAGGGCTTGGATCGTGTCTTGGTTGTCGGTGAAGATGATACATTTGCGGATAGTTGCTTGCGCTGTATGCATTTCCAGTAGGCGGTTGCAATCTCTAATATTGAATAGTAAAGGTCTGCATTGGAAATAGTACGAAGAAGGGTATCTTGCCTTTCGGAACCTTGTCTGATATTTAGCTAAAGAGATGTGAAATCCTCCGCAGTGAGGACTATGGGAACGGGCGATCAAGACTGGCAACTCCGGGCATCTTTGTTGATGCGATTGCTCAATTCTTTGACGCCCTCCTAGGCGACTGCTGCAATTCGTGCGCTTGGTAGTCTAAACCAGGACTACGAGATCACCGACACACTTAGAAGCATTGTCAACATCATATATACCAGCAAAATGATCTGACTGACTCCTCGTAAGCTTTGCCCGTCATCTCGCGAGCAAGCGCTCAACGTCGCTCTTTGTGTGAGCTTCACTTTTGCTAAGCGAGGACATCGCAAGTCTAGGATGTGTTTCATGGCCAAGTGGCTACTAACCAGAGCTTTGTAGACGTCTTGTAGATGCCGGCTGCCTAGATGCCTTATCGATCTGCCACACGGCCACAGTGTAGGCTATCTTGCATTGAATTTTCAAAGGATCTCATCGGCTAGAAATCACTATCATCGCTAGACAAGCAGACGAAAGCACCCGCGAGAGTAGGACAGTCGTCCACATGAATAGGAATTCGGCAGAACATAACCCATCGTCGACTCCAAACGGCTCAATACGGCTTCCGTCCAATGACAACATTACTTGCTTTTTGTCAATCCCATAATCACTATATCCTCGACTGAAGGGTATGAAGGGTCGACTCACACTCTGATGTATGGGCAATCCGATTTCGTTCGAATAGCTTGCCTCATCTTGGCAACCAAAACGTGGACCTCTTCCAGCGACCAACCTAGCAATTGCGTGCATATGAACATAGAAAAGCCTTCCATATCCCGCTCAAGCGCATGATGAAAATATGTACCTGCCTGTTTTAGCTTCTGGTCCTTAGCCCAGCTGTTGACTGGTAGCTTCAATCTTGTCTCCTGAATATCCACGAAACCGGCTTCCTGCATGTGTCTCTTACTCTCTCCATCCAAGCAGATTTTGAACGTCCGTCCCATTTTGTCCCCCGCCTCATAAAAGCAGTTGGCCCATGTGTGGAAGATGTGGTCGGACGGGAGCTCGACGTGATCTGACATGCCCTGGCAGCCAATCTCAACGTGCTCGAAATAGCCACCTGGCTTCAAGTGCTTGAGAACTTTGCGGTCAAGTTCTGTCCAGTCGGGGATTGAGCCATACATAGCTCGGACATGAATGAAATCGAAGTGATTCTCTGGCCACGTCCAATCGAGGAGACAGTCGTCGATCTCGAACTTTAGGTTCGGAGGGACCCAGGTTGACTGCATTGGAGTGATGTCCGTTCCGATGACTTCTGCGGATGGGTGCTCGTCGGCAAAGTCTATAGCCCAAGAGCCGGTGCCAGTGCCGATATCCAGGACACGACCAGAGTTAACCTTGGCAATCGGCACTAGAGTCAGTTTATCCCCAAGCAGGATGGTGAGCGCGTGGTGGACTAGGTCGAGGCCTTCGATCTGGCGTTCATCATTCGGGCCCCAATACTCTCCCGTTTTGGCGTTGGCATACGTCCGGCCGTGAAGTTGACGGTATTCCAGAATGCTAGGCGTTAACGACTCAGTGGAACGTATGCTCTCTGTGTCGATAGCCGAGTCAGCGTCTCCATCCAGAGAGTCATCCGCGTCCAGAGCTTCTTCTGCTGGTATAGGGGCGCTTGTCTCGACGGGGTTTGGACCGGCCGAAGACTGACGGGCCGCTGTCGTGGCAGTAGTGGTAGTCGTAGCGGCATCTTCCGCTGTGGAGGCCTCGGCGGCCCGGGACAACACGGTAGAATTGTTATGGCTCGCCATTGAGACGTTTGCCATGAAACAGTACCGTATAGATATTTATCGAGAACCAGATCCGGGAACCTGAAGCGTCACCGAAAATTCGCGCCGATAATTGACCTGCTGCAAATGAGGATGGAAAGGGGTACCGGGAGCAACCCGCGATTTCGTGCTAACTCACTGGGCGAGACCTTGGCCCCACTGGCATGATCCGGCCGCTCCGCAAACGATCTTGGATGTGAAAGCTACCTCCTAACACACGTAGGCGTATCCCATCCACGGGCGATGACCAATCTGGAAGCGGATTGAACGTCTTTTGAGGACCGCTTCTCATCGTAGTGACTGACGGTTTGCCGAACAAAGTACCCAGGCGACCTGTTTTTCTTCTTTGTCTTTTTCGCAAGGCCCTCCACTCGCTCGGGCCGAGGGAGGCGTCCAGCCTCCAAACGAAAGTGGTGGTGTGCCGGAAAAAGTATATCCCGGTAAGCCGGACACGTACTGGCAATCGAAGATCGCGGGTGTCTTCTCTCGATACTGTCCGCGCCGAGAATACTTCTTTAGACGAAGTCATGAAGCCACTCGTTCTGGACATGACACGCTCGATAGGCTAGTCGCCGAATTCACTGCATCTTCCTTCTCGCTCACAAACTACAAATTCTACACACTGTCCTCAACCTATACTCTCAGCAGCGCATCACTGCGACAGATGGCCCCCTGAAGCGATGGATCGTCTCTGGACAGAGGCAATCGATGATCACCCTATCGCAGATGGTCTCGATGGGTTCCGAGCAACCTTTACGTTGGTTCGCCAAGCCGCGAGCAACTCTCAAACTTCTGCTGTACTCAGCGAACTTGAGTCGGATCGTGAGTCAAACGACCTAGCTCAACAAATTGAAATCGGCTGACCCTTCTATAGAGTTGCAGAACCTTATATTCACCCTCCTAGCGGCGCTTCAAGTCCTTCCAGCAGCTCGTGCTCTTCGGGCGAATAATGGGAAGAGTCTCTTCGTTGAGATTCTGAGGCTGAATGCGACCCATCGCGACTGATGACTTCGACCTGGATCGACTCTGTCCTCTGCTGAAAGCTTCTGTCGATGGAGCTGACGACTCTACTATATGGGAACTCGTCAAGAGCGCTGTTTCCGAAGCAACTCCGCCTCCGCGCTCTATCGCATCTTCGATCCAACAAACGCCATGGCTACGCAACACCAGCAGCTTTCCAAACTCATCGGAGCACCGAAGACATGTGGACGGCATTTTGAAGGAGGAGCTTGGCCATCTATACGTCGGGGTCCCGAACTTTTGGGATAAATACTTCGGTGGCATCGATGAGCTTGAGGCGGCGTCGGAAGTTTTCTTCAAGCAATGTATAAGCGGACCCAGACCGATGTTCGATGATGGATGGACAAGCTGGCCAACAAGCGCCAAGGAAGATGATGTCCTTACGTGGTTCTCAAGCTTCAATAAAAAGGTTGCGACATTTGCTGTTGATTGGAGATCAAGTCCTTCGCGTCCCCGGAGGCCGTTGGCAAAACCCAATAAGCCGATTGACGGCTCTGTGGGGAAGCGGAAGTTGGATATTGGCTTCGTGAGTGATCCTGAAGCCCAGGTAGACACAAGATGTCACTGGTCCCGAATTCTGGTCCCTGGAGAGCTGAAAAGCAACCCTTCTGCCGATAAGGCCGCAGAGGCGTGGCTTGATCTCGGGAGATACGCACGGGAGGTGTTAGCTGCACAAGACACTCGGCGCTTTGTCTTGGGCTTTACCATCTGTGGATCTCTTATGAGAGTTGGGGTGTTCGACAGACTCGGTGGCATAGCATCTGAGCAACTCGACATCAACAAAGATGGTCTCAAGTTCGTCTATGTCATCCTTGGCTTCTTATGGATGAGCGAGGAAGAGCTTGGATTTGATCCAACGATCCGGAAACATGATCACCATCGATTCATCGACATTGAGCGGGAAGGAAACAAGGAGCGGGTCATCATTGACGGAGTGATGCTACGGGCTCGTTGTATCGCCGGCCGAGCGACAACCTGTTGGCGAGCGCATCCTGAGGGCCACCCAGAGACGCCGTTGGTAATCAAAGACTCTTGGCAATACCCCGAACGCGACGAGGAGGGCGAGATGTTGTCGGAGGTGACAGCTAAAGGTGTCGTTAACGTGGCCCGCTACTATCATCACGAAACTGTACGAGTCCACGGCATGGATGACGATATTCGAAACTGCGTTCGACAGGGATTAGACATAACAACAGCTTCGAACTATCGACCAACCCGCCCACAACAATTGAGCAAAGCGGTATCAGAAGGGCCGCGGAAGAGTCGGGCCAGCTCTAGCAAGAAGCGACCATCCAGCCAAACAGATTCCGTCCTACCTCCAAGCAAACGATCCTGCTCGGCTTCCCCAACGAAGGCTTCTACTCTCCCGCCAAACAGAGTGCACCGACGTGTTGTCGTCAGAGATTATGGCAAGGCCATCTACAAAGCAAGCTCTCGCCGGCAACTACTTGCCGGCCTCGAGGGTTGTATCGAAGGCCACGAGTCTTTGCATCATGCAGGTGTTCTCCACAGAGACATATCGATTAACAACCTCATGATCAATGAAGATGAAGAAAACCCATCCTGGCCATCCTTTCTAGTCGACCTTGACCTCGCCATCAGAGAAGACCGGGATCGTGCATCAGGGGCAAAGGGCAAGACTGGCACCAGGGCATTCATGGCGATTGGGGCGCTCCTCGGCGAGCAGCACTCCTTCATGCATGATCTTGAGTCTTTCTTCTGGGTCTTGTTCTGGATATGCATGCACTATGGGGCAAATGGAAAAGATAATGGACCAACGGAACTTGATAGATGGAACTACGAGGATGACAATAGGCTGGTACGACTAAAAAAGGGCGAGATCACCGACGAGGAAGACTTCATCAAAAACGCACGTGACAACCTAACGCCCTATCACCAGCCATCAATCCGATGGGATAATAGATTGCGAAGGACCGTATTGCGAAACAGGGAGAGTGGGAAAAGGCTGAGCCTGCCCTCTACAAATCAATGAAGGGAATTCTTCACGAGGCACAAAAGGATACAGATGTATTGGCGGACGGCCGAACATTACATATATCCAGGCTCTCCTGTCGACACTTTCAGCGCTGTCCATCCAATGTCTCCAAGACCCCTCCTACTGCAGATCCGCGGGACTGGACCTGTCAAACGGTTTGCCACTCACCTTGATCCAGCTCCAGGTCTCTCTTCTTCCCCGTGCTCGGATCCATAGTCAACGGCGGTTTCGATGGCAAGGCCGCCTCGGAGGTGTGATTGACGGAGCGTTCGACACCGGATCGACATGGGTGGTTATCGTATCGCGCTCGCTTTCTCGGCGGAGGCTCGTGGAGCGTTCTCAACCATTCCTCGATGATCGATGGACGGCAATCTTCCATGGCAATGTGCTTTGCGGAACGGAGGGAAGGGTGCTGATGATGATGAGACGCTGTGGAATCGCGAAGCCTACATGCGAAAATGACCAACGGAACAGAGGTAAACAAAAAGAGAGGGAGCCTGAGAACCGTGTACCGCAGTGCGGATCGGCGACAACGGTGATCCCTGGGAAGACCAGCCTGGCCCAGTTGTACCTGTTCGCTCAATAACCCGTTGACGAGAATCGTCGCTCCTCGCCCCGAGCTAAAACGCATCAATCCACCGAACCCAGCTTTCGGGTACCCTTCGTTGCCGCATTCTGTGTACGAGCACGTCTTTTGACACCCCGTTGTACGCCCCTTTGACGTCGAACGTCACTAGAGACAGCACTTTATTCTCTCTCCAAGCGTCGAATATCTTTGTGCCACCAGAAGGGTCGCCTGGACCGTTGACCTCTGCTTTCGGGCCCCGTAGTGGTGTTTGGGCAGGAGGTCGTGTTCTTCCACTGGGTAAGATAGCCTCTCTGCCAGGACCGATTCCATTACTTTGCCTAGTGTTGGCAGCAGCGAAATAGGTCGGTAGGCGTTCGAGTTTCGGTAGTTTCTGCCAGCACCTCCCTTGCGAAGCGGGATGATCTTGGCTGTTCTCCATGCTCTTGGTACGAAAGCTTGATCAAGGGACGCCTGGAAAAGATCGAGCAGGTGGTCCTGCAGGACCTCCCAGAGCTCTTTCCAAACCACCCCCGGGAGCCCATCCAAGCCCGGTGCCTTGAAAGATCCCGTGGCAAAGATGGCTCGGTGAACGTCCTCTTTTGTCAATGGTACTGCTTCGATCGGGGCGGGCAGATCATCCATGTTTGGAGGCAGCGTATCTGGCACGATGGGGAACGAGCTCATCCCATTTCCTTGCTGTCTTCTACCACGGTGTCTTCAGGTAGCTCTAATTCTGGGATCTGACCGAACGATGATCCGGAAGACGGGTCCAGATAACGGGCGACTGCCCATATGTTGTCATGGTCTGCTAAGAACTCATGCCAATGTGCTCGTTTCTGCCGATGCATGGTGTCAAACAACATCTTCTTCGCGTGTCTAGCCTTCTTCTCCAGCCGGCGATCCCGAGCTCCAGCTCGTCTGGTTCTTCGCGCCTCGTTCCTCCAGTACGTATCGCTGCGTAGTTCCGTCAATTCCTGTGTCCACCACCTCTTCGCGTATGGTGACGGCTTTGCGACGGGCGTATGCCGTCGGACTGCTTCATGGACGATAGTCATGAGCGTATTGGGGAATAACTCGATATTCTCCGTCCGTGGGAGTTCACCAAGGCGCGCTGTGACCTCTTCTCGCATCCCTTGCCAATTGGCATGCTTGAACAACAGTCTCTCCTGCGGTTCGATCGTCGTGATGTCCGTGTCGAACTCCGCCAGGATCGCCCGATGATCCGATCCGTACTCATGCTCCAACAACCGGCACGATACGACTTCATCCACACGGCGTTCTGTAGCCATGAAAAGGTCGATCGTCAACTGCGTCTGGCCTCTTTCGAAGGTGATGGCTTCTCGTGCCACGAGATTCTGCAGCTCAAGATCGTTCATGAGCTCCATGATGGGGTCTCCTTCTCCGTCCCGGTCGGTTCCCGCCACATCATCCCCTCCCCATAGAGGATCCCATCGGTAGAAATCCCCTGCCACAATCACCTCCACGTGCTCCCCGACAGCCCTACGTGTTGATGTGGTCGTTTTCCTGATTTCACTGAGAATGGGCACTAATTCCTCGTCTCGTGATGTCGTTCTTTTCTGCACGTAGGCGCTGAACACCAGTATCTTGCGGTTCTCTGCCGTGAGGAGAGTCGTCGCCGTGAGGTCTGGGGACTCCGTGGGCACCGGCTTCTGTGCGTTATCCTTCCCACACCACATCATAGACCGCAAGGGTGGGCCGCTGTCGTGTTGCTTCGTCGGTAGCTGCTGCACCCATCGACTGTGGCTCGTTGGTGCCACAATCACAGTCCCATGTCGTCCGTCGTGTAGTTCGGCTCTGTCGGTAGTATGAGGGAGCAGTCCCTCAGCGCATCGTCGTTCATAAGACCAGCGTGTACCGGTCTTGCTTTCATCACGTTAGCTGCTAGTATTTTAAGCTTCATTCCGTCCCTCTGAGTCTTCCGAAGCTCCCTCTGGTCGTAGGTTGGCTCTCTCCACATGAGCCGGCGTGGTTGCCGTGCATTCTCTTGCTTTATGCCCTGCGCCAGCGCATCGGCTACACGTCAGCTCGTTCGTACACTCCATTTGACGGTGCCCGCGGCGGAGACATCGAAAGCAGCGGTCGTCCGGTTCCCGCTGCTTGAATTCCGTAGTAAAGGCTGTTTCTTCGCCGATGTCAATCAGACCCTTGTTCATGATATGCAGAGACAGCTTCCTCTTTTACAATGTCTGAGCAATTCATAGTGAAGTCTCTAGACAGTGCTACACACTGTGTAATCAAACTGTGTACTTTCTCGCAGGTACATTGGAAGCCAGGGATAACACTTTGGTCCGGTTTTGGCTCAAAGGATGTTAGAATGAAAGATCATTACGCGGCCCCCTTCGCTCAATTGAATGAAGGGCGTCTATGGCAGACGTGATGTCGCGGCCTGTTCAGTGCTTCAACATGCGAAAAATTGATCTCAGCATTTCCAAATGGCACCGCACTTGTCTAATGATCAACGCGAGGCTCTGAAGAGCCTCATCGAGAATAAGTTGGAAGGTAAAGTACAAATCACCGACGCAGCCATAGCAACGAGTATTGGCCCCTGCACAACACGAACCGTACGAAAGGCGCGATCCAACATCCACCGTTATGGCACGATCGATGCCCCAGGCCTAAAGGTGGTCGAAGGCAAGTGACCGAGAACATGTGGCTTGCTATTCGCAACCATCTTGAGAAGTTCCCGTGTACAGTATGCCGGTACCCTTCGTTACGATCTTAGACCGGCCATAACTTAGTTGAGACGACTACTTGCGGTGGACCTTTCAAGGATGAATACGGAGCCGTACGAAGTTCAAGAACTTGCTCAACGGCGACTTCTTACCAATGCCAACCTCGCAAGCGTTACTTTCCGCATGCTGCAGAAGGCCACTCATCCATAAGAACACAGTTTTACATTCGGGACACTTGAAGTCGTAGTCCTCTTCATCCGAAATGTAGCGGCCAGACTGATAACATTGTCGGGCAAGGTGATCAACGAGGCCAGCGGTTGTACCAGATGAGCAAAATCCAGCCTCAAGGTGTAACACCATCGCTGACTCCTTGTCGAAGCTTCTCGAACATCCTGGGCATGAAATGAGCTTCGGGGCATGTGTCCTCTTATGCTGCACGAAAGGTTAACATATGATCTGCAAATCACAGTCTTAAAGAGGATCGCAAACATTTTGGAGGTTGTTTTCGGTATCGAAGAATTCGCCACAGTCCTCGCAAAGATTGTGTTTAGCTATCTCATGTTGCTGAAGACTCTCTGAAGTATCGAACGACCTGTCACAGAAGTGGCAAAGCTCGTGAGACTTTTTCTGGTGGTCCTCTAATGCCTCGGATAGCTCAAAATCTGGTTTGTGTGGACAATGTTCGCATCTGTGATGGTTTGACGATGAGGAGATATGTTGTCGGAGAGATTCGCGGCTTGCGAAAGGACGCTTGCATCGTAGACAATATGTCTTCGGATGACTGTCTCGGCAGTGTTGCTGAAGGCTGCTTTCCCTCTTAAACTCACGATCACACACGGGGCATTCCATAGTGGAGTGATCTGGAGCATCAAAGGAATGGAAAACGGGTAAAGGTGGACCGTTATCACAGGCCGGGATGCCGGGTTGCTGAGGAAGGGGCTGTAATAGGTCTCGGATTTACGTTCTGCCGTGCACTGATGCTTGGGACCAGTGGTTCATCTGCCGAAGATCACGTGATCCATTTTTCTGGTGATCGTCAATCTATGATAATTCTCTCTGGAAGCAGTGACCGTCGATGCCATACCCGTCGATGCGGCATTGAGTATTCATCATCGAACGCACAGAAGCACAGCCAGAAGACCAGCGACCGCCGTCCAGGGCCGACAAGAGCCGATCGCCATGCATATGACGCAATCGAGCGATTCATCGAAGCGAGGTCGAGGCGGCAAACGATGGCGAGGTCTCCGTGATCATCCGACTTCGTGCCATGCGACCGACACCCAAGTAGCAGGAGTCTTCCTCGTCACGAAAACGGCCAGCCCATTCCGAAGAAGCAGATCTGAGGTCATGCATAGGCTCACTATCCGCAAGTGACTGTGTGCCTGAATCCGCTTCTAGCTTGAAGGGTGGAAGGCCATTTCGAGACGTGAATGGGATGAACCAACCATAAACGGCCCTAAATGTTGGCCTGGACAACTTTCAGCGGGTGTCAGGTCCACTTGGAACGGCAGAAAGTCGCCATCCTCGTACTAAGCCTCATTCCTAGCGGCTATTGAGCGTGGCAACATCCTGACACAACAGGCAACGAAAAGTCAAATGGATCATGAAGCCCTTGCCCAGAAAACGGCCCATATAACAAGGCTTGTTCGATGCATTCACCAAAGTACCGGTAGTAATCCTAGTACTCCTCCTTCACGCGCGACACGTCGACGCGATGGCATCGTGACTAGGGTTCTCTAGCATCCTTCATGACCAAAGCACAGATCATTGTGTCGATGGCCTTTTCGCGAATTGAATGACAATCTGATTCGTTGCGACTCTGCAGCAATCCAAGTCAGCCTTGTATAGCAGACTTCCTGGAGATAGGCGAGAAGTATACAAGATGACTTCTTTCCTCAGCGGTATTTCCCGTACGCCTCAGAAGCATGCAATAAGACCATGGCAGGAATCTCCAAAAGACGACCTCTCACCTGAATCAGTTCTCTCTTCGCCTATCGCAGCCTCATCGTTGGCGAGGGATGGACAGACGCGCCCGCTGAAGAAACTCGTAAGCGCTACACCTGACTCCCAATACCTCTGAGTTCAAAGCTGACGACGCCGTAACAAGAAACGGAAGCGCGTGTCTACAGAAGCGCCGCGCAGCCTTCAGTTTGAGGACGAAAGTGTTGCGCCGGAGCCGAAAGGGATCAACATGGGTACCGCGGCCCCAGAAGCGATCATGTCCATCAAAACTGTTCCAGAGGAAGAACCCGCGGGCGCAAAACCCCAAGAAAGCAGTTCCATCAAGTCGGCCGACGTAGGGCCCGCTGGTGGGCAGCAGCATCTTCCTGCCAAAAGGGTGATTCACCCAGCCTCGACGAAAGCTCAGGGTGCGGAGCAAAGCGCAGAGCTTTGGACTATTAATTCTATCAAAGGTCACCGTTGGCGCGGCGACTCTATCGAACTGCAGATCAAGTGTGACGATGGATACATGAGCTGGGAACCGGAGATCTCCATCCAGGAAGATGCACCGTCCGTGCTCTTCTCATACTGGGCCTCGAAAGGTGGTCGTCCTCCTCATCCTGAAGATCCGGACTTGTTCCACATCTTCGCCATCAGGAAAGTCAAGGCTCGAGGCCACGAGGTGTTTGTGGAATGGGTCGGATACGAAGAACGCACATGGGAACCTAGGAGCACGGTTGAAGACGCGGCTCCCGATATGCTCAAGGAGTTCGAGGCGCTACACGGCCGAGCTCGCAAACGGCGGAGGTGACAGTGGACACGAAGTGTGCTCAGAGACGAGTGGGTGCCCCCAAGACAGCCCGGAATGGCCAATGAGCGGGGCGGCGATGCGCTGGCTGGCGGTGAATCTCGTCGAATTCCAGGTCGCTCGCTGTCCCAGCCCAAGCCCAAGACATCCATTATGGCTAGCCTACGGGCGCAGGAAGACGTCCGTAAGGCTTCCCTTGAAACTTGAAACAGCTACCCGCTCAATGCGCAGGGCCTAGCCCCGACTGCGACAACTACGTCTGCCACCCAGGAAACCGTGGCTGCGCACGACCAGCTTGGCGAAGCTGATGATCGCGTCATCGTGGCCTCGAATGCGAAGGCCTAACGTAGATACTTCCGTCCTGCCCAATACCGGTAATGGCTTGTGTCGTACAGCTCAACTCTGTCATACAGGGCAAACCCCCTGGGCTAGAGTGCCCTTGGGTCACGTCTCGTGGTCGAGTAAGCCAACGTGTAGGTGCTTAAGCGATTGCAGGAGAGAAAAGGGTAGATACTTGCGTTGCGCACAGGAATACTAGAGATTTGTGCAAGGGATCATTCGCATCATGTATGTCGGAAAGTAGTCTTATAACATGACAGGCAAGCCGTCAGCGTGATGTCTGCTCTTCATGGCAGGCACTCATCGATTCTGGGGTATATTCGGCGGAAACATGTGGCGTCCACGTAGACCGAACTGCAGCGTTTTTTCATACTTTTACGCTGGGCTCGGCGTAATATTGACGAAGTCAGAGAGCACAAGATCAGGGCTTGAGCTCTTGAAATAAACATTGCCGCCGCCAGGCGTCATTATTGTGGATGATCTGAAACCAGACTCGTGGTTCGGTGGTGGTGGGGTGGATGGGGTTTTCATGTGAGGCTGGCTCGACTTTCCCAGCGGCGAGGGTGAAATCGTCGGGTGAAGCAGGAGATCGGGCCCATCTTCATCTACAGTCCTAGCAGCATTGACACCGTGGCCCCGTTTCCCGAGGAAGCATTGGCTGCGCACATGCCTTTGGGGAGAAGATTGAGTGGTGGCTGCAGACGAGTCTGTACGTTTCCAATCGTCATCGTCATCACCATCTGTAGATGCCGCATCATTGAGCGAAGACAGCTGGTTTCTCAGGCGGCAATGGCTGCAGAACAAACCTCAGGGGTCCCTGGACGTCGTAAAGCGCTGCGACCGTATCGGTTTAGTAGTCGAAGTCTGATTCAGATGGTCGTCGAAGGGTACGAAGGATGCGCGTTTCTGGTGACCGGGACAGTCGTTGGTCCAGGCGCTTCAGAAAGAGGGAATCTTCGAACGGAAATTCCACGTGGGCACAAGTAGCGGGATATAGGGTGTCGGGAGCGGAGGAAGAATCGGAGAGCATATCGCCCGCCCCCCCACGACGCGACACCATCTGCATTACTTCGTGATACAGTGCGTCGTGATCCTCTAAGTCACGTGGCGCAACATGCGCCTAGGTGATGGCGGTTCGAGGCGGGTGAACGCGTTTGTGTGTGATTCCTACTGTACACCTGCTGTGTAACAGAGATCTCGGTGAATACCTGCGGCCAGAGCGGGCCAGTAGAGGCCAAATGTAGAGCATTTTGTTCTCTTTCGCAACTTTCGTACACTTTGATCACGGTTGACTGGAGGACTAACCCTGGAGCACGGCCGTGTCTACAAGTGGACGGGGCCGTGTGAATGTCCGAAATTGGCTTGAGCAATATCGGTCATGGGCATTTACTCCTTCTCCGAATGCAAGGCCGTTGGATTTACAGTACTGTACTCAACACGTTGAACATATGCCAGAACTACTGTGTCCATATATGGCCAACACTCACGTCGCTCTTCCGGCCTGTCGAGATGAAACGCCCACCGAAGCCGAAAAATGCATGCCACCATTGGCAAATCCGGCGGTACAGCATCACCAGCTGTTTCGGGACAGAATGCCCAGTTCCACCCTAAAAAAGGGTACAGATCCGAATCAACATATAAACCTGAGACGCCGAGTTCCACCGGGGCTCTTCACGAGTCTTCATCGCAAAATGTCATGCACAGGCTGCACGACGTGGACACTATCGTCGCCGCAAACACGGTGGACGCTCGCAATACTGCGCGAGTGTGATCATCAGATCCATCAGCTTCAAGAAGGGCTCGCCTCACGAGCGACGGAGATCCAGGAGCTGCGACGCAAGAACCAGCACCTCGCCGAGCTTCAGAGACACGCTGTGATGCGAGAAGAAATCTTGACGCAGACGATCAGTACCCAGAAGCAGCTTATCCACGCCTTGACCCTAGAGATCCCGGGGAGAAATGACGAGTGCATGACGGCGCAGACGCCGCCCTCACCCTTTCTTACACCTCCCACGATGGCTACGAATCACCCGCCTACCGAAAGAAAGCAACATCTGAGTCAGAAATGGGAACAGATATGAGATATGAGATGTCCTGCCAGAGTTTCGTTGATCATCTATCCACTTTAGTGTACAGTTATGTGCAATGACAGCTTCCTCAACAATCTCTCCGTATTATTCACTGCGTGAGGAGGGCTACTTTGAGTGACTTCCGTGTCGCGCGTGCCCCACAATGAATCTCTTTGTAGTAAGCGCTTAAACGTCTATTAC